>JAHBCN010004818.1:0-60485 GCA_019359885.1 Listronotus oregonensis | reverse complement strand
AAACCATAGACTTTTTTTTTGAGCCCTTTTGGGGGTTTCCCGTCTTCGTCAATCCGGGGGCTTTTTTCAAAACCAAGCGGGGACCACTCAGTATGCCATCTGTTACCCAAGCCCTTATTCTGTCTGGTTCTGTTTTGTTGACATTCGGGTTCTTAGCTTCCTCTGCCTGACCACGGAATAGCGCCCGATGCCTTTCTACCCGCTCTTGCTTCCTCTGCTGCAGGGTCTTGAGCCCAGTGGAGGTTACAGTAAATGGTAATTCAAAATCCTCTAAATAGTTCAATGGGCTGTCCCTTATCGGTTCTGCTGCAGAGGGCCCGTCACCTTCCACACCCGAGGAGGGCTCCGCTGGTGTTTCTAAAGTCACATCCTGGAGTATGTGGATTTTCCAGGTCTCGCTACTGGCTAGAGATGCCGGTGGGATTTTCCCTAGGGGATTTGGGATAATGGCCGTGGATGGGCGTGGCTTTTTAGAGTCTGGGGATGAAGGTAGACCCTCCCGTTCTTCATCCCGACCATCCTCAAGCGGGGCCAAGGTCTCTGAACCCTGTCCCAGTGTTAAATATGACGGGGCTTTGCACAGGCGACGTTATCTGTCATATTTCAGTTTCTGGCTTTATTTTGCTTGGCCGTGGTCGGATCCGGGATTCTCGGCTGGACAGGGGAGCTTCAGTAGCCTGATGGAGTCCTCTGAAATGGTAACCAGGCACGCATTCGGTCGTTGCGCGCGCTTCTCAGAAGTAGCACTCCGTACCGACGAGGTCTGTTTGGGTGTCTTTCTCTGAGTTGTCAAGTCTGTCTGTTGGGGCGTCAAAGTCCTGGCTGCATCGGCAGGAGCAGCCGCGCGAGGCGGCTGCGGCGCCGAACCCAGCGTCAGTGCCCCTTTTCTCGCCTCTTCAAGCGATTCCCCACCTCCCAAGGATTTGGCTAACAAATAAGAAAAATGATTTTTCATAGTTATACTAAGTTTATTGCAAAAAGCTTCTACATTATCTTTTTCCATGTTCTTTTTTATAAAAAAGGTTAATTCTACTTTATCCTAAACGTTTACAACTAAATAACAACAAACAACAAATTATTTACACTTTAGAAAAATAAGATTTAAGGAGTCTGCAAACTTATTTAAACGTTCGTCCCTTCGGGTCTATTCCCTAAAATTTACCGTCCCCTGAGTCACCCTGCCCTGTGGGCACCCCTTTAAACTTCCCCTGAGGCCGCGCCTCAACCAGGCTCTCTGCCTGCACTGCTAACCGGCAGTCCCCCTCTGTACTCACCAGTACAACACAAAAAACAAAAAAAGAAAAACTGAGAACAAAAATTAACACGTTAGAGGTTATCAATGTTTATTTTGGTAGGAGACTGTACACACTACACATGAAGTATGTTCGTTATCCAGTAATATTCTATACTATTTTACACTTTTTGGATCCATCTTGTCCTAAAATACACCTTTAAGAAAGGAATAAATTAGTGTGCACAATTTCTCAAATAAACCTAGTAAACTTTAAAAATCTATTTCTTTTTAACAAAAAGGTCAAAAAATATATAGAAAATCACTCTAAAAAATCGGTATTTTTTTCGGACATCATGTTTTTAGGACTTTTATTAGCATATAAAAATAATTTATCAATGGCCCTTATAAATGCATAATTTCTATTAATAAACAATCTTAGTACAGGCAACTACATATACCCAAAACAAACATGCATTTATTTTATACGTGTCATTCGAATAACAATCATTAAAACATAAGTTCATAGAACATAAGTTTGGTTGATTGCCAGAAACCAAAATACATCCCAAAAAAATATTTAAGAAGACTTACGATTTCAAGAATTTTTATATTTTTGTTGTTGCACTAAAACTCTTCCCCAGAAATGTTGTTGTTGTTTTCCAGGGCACCTGTGATTTTTTTAGCAAAAATTAATAAACCAGTTTTGTCCAGTGTTTATAGAAACTTTTTCTCATATTTTTAATTTTTTTTCTCTGAGAATATTAAACTTTTAATTTTATTCTTTAACTCGAGAAATAATTTTTTATATATTAACATATTAAATCTTATTCGTTATTACATGTAAATAAATAAGATATATAATCTTATAAATACCAAATAACAATATTCTAAAATTAAATAAATAACTTAATCTATATTTAAACATTATAAACTTCATCAAGTCCTAGGTCTTCCTGGATTGTTCCTAGGACCGATGCTGCATTACCCCGTTGCACAGCTAAACCAATTCTTTGGATGATGAAACTTCGAGATTTTTTGCATTGTATTTTTTTGCAAATTTCATTAATAAAACCCTTAGCCTCATCACCCAAAGGACCAAAAGTTTCAACAGCAAAAGGAATGAAGATAAAGCGTTCTTCTAGCTCTTTATATTTCAGATGTTTTTATTCTCGGCAATACGAGCAGCCGCACCTTACAAAATTAGAAGTTTTGTCCAGATAGGATTTTGCAAGTGTTGGCTGCAAGTAGCGTCCCAAAGTAATTGTTTTCCATATTTGCAAGGAATTAAGGTCATTCCATCTACCCGTTTTCCATCGCTTCTGCAAACTCCAAGAGGCTCTATACAGAAGGATTTTCAGCTAAAATCAGAGCTCTTTTGATAATGTCATTTATCTGACTGTGTCTAGAAGAACGCCCTGCGCTTTTTTGCAGCTTAACCCATGTAGGCCATAAATATCAGCATTTTCGCCGCAAACGCAGGTGTGCTCTCACACACAGGCAGACCAAGTCTGAGAGCGATGAAATATGGAATGTTTTGTTGTCTAACAAATTTCCCAAGGACGAAGATGGAAGTGCGTTAATCCAAGCATTACTTTCAGGGGCCTGAAGAGCAAGTAGACGTGCCTTATCTTCACTTGTCTGGCACATGTTTGTAATATATTTGTGACGAGCTTGGCAAATTAAAAAGTCAAAATCTTTCTGTTTTTTTGGTAATTCTTTGTGGTTGATTTTGAAGATTGCAAACAGATAACCATCTTACAAAACAATTGCTGAAATCATTATCTACTGTCGCAAGAATATAGGAAGGTAAAATTTTGGAAAGTAAACCTGACACGTCATTGATTGAACGTAAAAAGGCAGAAATAGACAGGGTGGATGTATCTCTTATTCCAAGACCTCCAAATTTTACTGGAAGAGTGCTTTGTAACCAAGAATTTAATTTAATATCACAATTTGTTATGTCTTGAACTAACCTTTGTAATACATTATCAAAATTACAAAGTAATTCTGGAGATTTCTAACAAGGTGAACATCTTAACAAATAAGACATTCGAGGTATGGCAAAGGAATATTTTAGTAAATAATAGGAAATATGTGAGTCTATAAATTTTAATTTCAATATCTCCGTCTATTTTTCGAACACCCTGTATTAATAATAATGGTCCAATAACAAAACCCTAAGGAACACCACAGTTTATATTTCTACTTTCTAATACAACAATATTTAAACGTACAATTTGTGATCTTTCTAACTGATATGACTTAAACAAATTAAAAGAGAGCTTTAGCTAAATCACAAAAAACAGCAGCTGCTAAATCACCATCAATTAACGGCGTGTAAAGAAAGCAAAATTATGCATCGTTTAATTTTTGTTTTTTTTTTTTTTGAAATCCAGTTTAATTTTAATGTAAATTTTTATGTCTACCAATAAAAGAAATTATTTCATTTACAATTTCTTAAAAAGATTCAGTAATAATCTAATTTATCTAAAATTAGAACGTGTATCACAATCTCTTTTTTTATAAATTAAAATGATCACAGCAGCTTTAAAACATTTAGGAAATTCGCCTTTCAAAAAAGATAAATTCATTGTATTAGCTAAAGCTCCTAAAGCTGAATTAAAAGTAAAATATTTTAATTGATTGATTATCCCAACTTAAAGCTGATTTATTTTTAATTTATTTAAAATTGCTTATTTTTTTTGACATTTGTTGGACTTAAAAAAAATGTTTTATTATGAGCAATGTTGTTCATATAATTAGGTGGATCAATAATACAAATAATATATTTAGATAATTTTGAGGCTACAGAACAATAAAAAAAATTAATCCCTGTAGAATGTAGTGTTTATGGGGATAGTACCTTTTTTAACCTAATTTATTATTGATAGACAAACATTCTTTTTTTGCAAAGATCTTTAGTATTACATAAGGTTACTGCGCGGTTATATAGAGTACAAAGGGTCATACCGACTCTATATTATTAGATTTTAGTTCAGAAAATCAGTTTACACGCTTGTTAAAATTGGGGACGAAATTTAATTAATAGATATCTGCATTTGTATTTCATTTGTTATTTTTAAGTATATGATACGTGAACGTAGCTTTTAAATAAAATTAAAAACTCGTTGCACACACACTTCCCAATATCGATTGGCATTGACGTTTCCGAACAATTATACCGTCGAGAAAATAATATAGTTACAGGTTGTTAAATTAAAAATGGCGTCTTACCTGGGGACACAATAAATCTATCTCCTTGAGATAACAGTGTTTTAGATCTAAAGGGAATATAAAAATGTTGATATCTTCGGGAGCTGGATAACCTTCGGCAGGTGTGTAATTTGCGTTAACTTTGGAATTAATGATTCATTTTGCGTAATAGGGATTAAAAATAATAACAATATTTATTTACTTTAAGGACATAGTTTTGTTATCGACGCGACGTATTCAACGGATTAAGTTATTAGTTCTGTTTTCTTATCTTAGGTAAAAAAAATGTCTAGGTAAAAACACAAAAAGTAAAAAATGGGATGAGCTGTTTGATTTATCACATGAAATGGTTTTTATTTCTACAGTATACAGGATGTCCGGAAAATGTGAAAAATTTCTCGGATGTACAAAAAAAAACGTGAAAAAAAACTAAAATTTTATACAAACTTTTTTGGGTTGGCTCTTCGGAGATATTGGCTCCCAAAGAGCTCTTTTGGAATTAAGGTTTTTAGACATAATTATTGAACGACCTAGTATATTTCAGTATTACTTTAATAAAATGTAATACTAAGTTATTCTCTTCAAATTTATATCAAAGGAAATGTTGTGAAGAACTCACAGCTGCAGAGGCGGACTAGCTGTGACACTTATGGTCCCTTTTTCTACGCTTCGTCATAGTTTAAAGAATATACGCCTTCTTTTTTATCCCTGCCTGTCCAATATATTACCAGTCTATGGTGTAAAAACCGACTGATACGCAGTACGCCAGAAATCGTTTTGCTCTAACCGTGTGCTTTGCAAGGAAGTTTAAAGGTTATGGAAGCCCAATGCTATGGCCCATTCGATCAAAAAATGTCCAGCCCAGTATGAAAATAACTGTCAGAGTTGGCTTCGCCGATTTTTGCGAATAACGAAATTCCACGACAAATTTAATGTGTTGTACCTAAATCAGTGTGTAGTTAGGCAACACCATTATACTTTTATAAGAGCCGTATTAGTTTCGATTGTTTTGCTTTGTGTGATTATATTTTGTGGTTGCAGAATTTTTTTCTCTACTGTAAAAAAAAGAAAACTTTGTGGTCCTACAAGGGAATGAAACAAAAAAAAAACCTTCGTGTTACCGGGTTTCTGCGTTGCTAGCTACGAAAGTAATATTTTCAGCCCGGACAAAAAAAAGAGAAAAAAAAAAAAAAAATATTTTTTGGGGAAATATTAGGATTTATTTATAAAAAGTAACTAATTTATGAAAAAAATTTTTTTAAAAAAACTAGGTTGGAAAATTAACATTAAAAGTAATTGTGAAATTTTAAAAGCAATTAAAAAAAAAAAATTTGGGGAGGAAAATACTTGAATTCTTTTTTTAAATTTGTTGTTGGGGTTCGTTATCATTTTTTAAACGTTAATATTCATATTTTTCACTGTTACTTCATTAGGGAAATATTGGTGGAAATTTTTTAAAAATTTTTTGAAATTTACCTTTTACTTAGGTTCAAAAACCCCTCCCCAAAAAATTCCAACCCCCTTTTTAATCCAAAAATAACCCAAAAATTTAAGGGGAATGTTAGCCCCCAAAAGAATGGGCCGGACTATAGTCTTAAGTTAAAAATTCCAATTTTTTAGGAATTTTGGGGAAAAGTGTGCTTTCCAATTCTTGTTTAAAAATTTTTTACCTTTTTCATAAGATAAAACGCCATCTAGAGCATTCCTTGGTTAAACAATAAATTCCTTTAGAAATCTGAATTTTAAGGAACTGAGCCTTAAACGTGGCCTACAAAGTTTCTTTTAAATTTTTTTTAGACTCCACATTTTTACTATAGCCAGCATTTCTTATTTTACATCATTTAAAATTCATTTTATAATTTTTTGCCGGCTGCCCAGCCATTTCCCATAAGAAATATTATTTCATTGCTAAGTAACGATAAAAGGGCGTTAAATAAAAACTTTATGATTTTCTTTTTTAAAAATTTTTGACTTTTTTTTTGCCTCATTTTAACCATCCGTTTTTTTTTTTTAATAAAAGAAACTAGTTTCTTGAACTCCGAAATATCTTGATTTTTGTTTACGGAAATTGTTAACTTAGCATGAATATACAGACCAGAGGGTTGGTGGTGATAAAGATCGGATTTTCTTGAAAATACGCCAACATCACATTCTCGTCAATCCGCCCACATTTTTTGTAGCAAGCCATTCAGAAAACGATTTATATGTTTGATGGTCCCTCTCTTTAGATTTGTCTGGCAGAAGTGGGCACACGCAAGGTCAGCTCTTTTGATGCCTTTTTTCATATTCATTTAACATTTTAAAATGGGAATGGATTTATACTAAATTAACAATAATTCAAAATCTGAAAAAGTGCTGATGACAGACAGTGTCAACAATAAATGTTTTGTATGGATTAAAATTTTCAAAATCTCTGATATTTCTATTAAAACATGATGTTAATGATTATTAAATATACAACATAAAATAGCAGAAAAATATAATACATTACGATGAAAGGCCTTTCAAGTGTTCGGAGGTTTTAAATAGCCTCGGCTTCGCCTCGGCCATTTAAAAACCACCTCACACCAAAAAGTAAACTTTAGCATCTTGTAATGTAAATAACTATTCATTTTGCTTTACATTATACAATAGATAGATAGATAGATAAATAATTATTTGTTTATTTGTAATGATAAAATAACCCTAAAACTATAAACCCATTTTTTTACCCATAAACTACAAACCGAGGTAAACATTTACCCCATGATATTTTTGCTTTTAAAATCGTTTTGAAAGCAGTAATCTGACTTATGAGTAATCAAATTTTTTCGTTTTGTTAGACGCAAGGTAAAGAGCAAATTTAACGTTATCAAGATTTAGTTGGTTAAAGATTGATTTGAATAGCTGTAAGTACTTAAAAACAGTCAAACGGTCATTTAACAGACAAAAATTTATAACTATTTTTCTAAACAACCGTTTTTCAAATTTCCAACGGAATTTCAAAGAGGACACTTAAAAAATATACCATCGTGATGTTTTGCTAAAGAAGTCTATTTATTTTTGACACTGAAAAAATCAAACAAATTAAGAATCCGAATAATGGAAAAAATCTAATAAATATTTATAAAATATTGGTTTTCAAGAATCTATTTTTGTTTCTCTGAGGGAAAAATAAATATAAAAAAAGATAAATTTAACAGATCAAAAAATATTAAAAAGTAGAGTTATTATTTTATTTATTTTTATTTACTTATCTACCCTATAATTTGGTATCGTTTACACAAATATCTCCTATAACTTTTTTGTCGGTTCGCGATCGGCGGAGGCGCAGCACGGTTTCTTTGAAGCCAAAACTATTGACTAAAAATTACGTACTCTTCATTCATGTCGCTAATACCAACATTTTCGAAAAAATGACATTTTGTTTACATTGTTAGTTCCTTAAGTTGTATCGGGTTAAATATGAAAAAGAGAACTTTTCTTCTGTCACCAACACAATGGTTTCAATTAAAAGTTAAATTTTTAGTTGCGAACTTCGTAAGAGGGTTCAATATGGGCTCCCTGAAGTCTAATACACTCACGAGCACAACGAATTGAGAAAATTCCTCTTTTTCATTTTTCATCCGACAGAACTTAGGTACCAACAGTGTAAAAAAGTGACTTTTGTTCAAGAATGGCTGGGATAAGTGACAAATTTTTTGTTTATAGTTAAAAGTTTGTATAAAACGTTATCCAAAGTTTTTATCAATACAGTGCGTAAAAAAGGGGACCATGAGGGTCACAGCTAGTCCGTCTCTGCAGCTGTGAGTAATTTACAACACTTTTTTCATAAAAAATTAAAGAGTCTTACTTGGTATAACATCTTATTAAAATAAAATTGAACTATTTTTGTTAGTTTAATTAATATGTCTGAAATCTGGATTCCACTAAAACCTTTGGGAGCCAATACCTCCAAAGAGGAGGCCTAAACGGAAAAAGTTTATATGAATTTTTACTTTTTTTAACGTGTTTTTTTCATATCCGGGGGATTTTTCAAATTTTTTGAGACAGCTTATATTAAATATTATTATTTTATTTCTATAAAGTAAAAGTACAAAATACAGTAGTTCTCCATGATAAGTTGATCACCAATAGGGTATTTTCACTCAATTGATATTGATAATGTTGTGTGTAAAAATTAAAAGTATAAACACAATTAAGCAAAACCTGCTAAATAACACGGAAAAATACAAACCCCTTACTTTTCTATTTAAGGTTTAATTATCATTGTAATTTAAATAGCCCGCCACTCCCCTAACCAATCAAATTCAACATGGATGCCAAGTCTGTTTAGGAACTATGGATATCGACAATCGTATCGATTTTAACGAAATGCTAAAATGCGAAATGCTTTTTAGATTTTACACTAAAACACAGCCAGACTACCTAAATAGTTTCAATTGGAATAAAACATAAAAACTTACATCAAAATGGTTTTCACAACAATAATAGGTATGTCCTTTGGGCATTTTCTCAATACCTACAGCAGCACACCAGGCTTTTCTCCTATCGTCTTGTTTTTGAAGAGAAAAGAATATTTTTGAAGTTCCTAAACTCGGCCGGCTTTTGGTTTCGCATTTAATAACAATACACGTTTTTTTATTTTAAATAACATAACGGAAATTTACTCGTAAAAAGGGTTCATATCAAGGAAAGTTTGGCGATAATAATAACTATAGTAATAAATTGGAATATTTGGAAAGAACACACACTATTTACAAATTACAAATTATTAATAAATATTAGAGGTTACAGGTTATACAGGTTGACATTGACAATATGACAATTGACAGGAAACGCCAACTTTGTTGATGTTGCGCATATCGATATTTGATGACAGGCGTATCGAATAACAAAAAGCTGACAACAAAGCAGACATTCACCAATAGAAAATTTAGGGCCGACGTCACGGGCATACAAAATTAAACTTAAAATTGATTTTTAAGGCGTTTCCGGCGGCCAAAAAAATCGGAAAAAATATTTTTGGCTTTATTTTCACGTGGCTTTGCAATAAGCTAATAAAAAAAATCATGAAAAACGCCTATTAGAGCGTTTTGGTGGTTTAAAGTTTATAATTAATATCCTAATATTTCTTCGCCAAGCCAACATTTTTTACAAATATATATTTTTTAAAAATAGCAGATACACTCAAAGGTCACAGAACAGTTTTTTAAAATTAGCCCTTTTGCCTATTACAACAATATAGAAATTTAACATATTGTAGTAAATGATTTTCTGCATCTACAAGCAGTTCTTTATTCCATTGACTTTTGCCACGAAAATCAGTTTCTGGCGTTATAACAAGCTCGAAACAAACAAAAACCTGTTGACTTTACAACGAGCAGAAACATTTTATTATCTCAATAAATATAATAAGCCATAAAAACCATCCCCTACTATCACTTTAACAAGCCGTTCTATGAAAAACCTTCTCGGATAACAAGCAACAGATTAAGGAAACAGACAAAGTGACAAAATGACCAGTGTCCGAGGGTGAAAGAAACACTGCGGGGGTGACATCGAACAGCCAAATATTTTCCCACCCCGGTGACACTTGACAAGTTGCAGTTGTCCCTCTCGATTTTTACGACACTTTAATGTCGGTTGCTATTGACACCGCAACTGATGATGTAAGAAAGACCGTTATTTACCTGATTGATTTTCAAAAGGAATATACCGAGTAACCGACATGTAAGTAATTACTTTCTTATTTACAAAAAATTATTTTAAAATTTGGAGGGTATCTGTAATGCATACAGGGTGCCACAGATTCGAGTGCTGCATATGATCTCGAAACCATAAGAGATACGAAGTCGGTTATTATGGCAAACGCATTTAGTGCCTAACAATGCCGAGTAGAATTACCGATCCGGAGATATGAAAACCGAAATTTGCTGATTTCGTTTCAATTTTTCTGACGTTATTTAAAGAGATATGGAAAAAAAAGACACTTTCTCATGGCCACTTTCTTGCCTCAAGGTTGAGAGATTTTTCCGTACGACGCCGTTTTCGTTAAACCATCATCAACTTTATTTTTTAAATGCGGCACCCAAATTTTTTATTGCATTTTTTGAAGCAGTTAAAATCCCAATTACAATGAAGTATAACACTTAATATTTTTCTGTTAAATAAACATATTTTCCATAAGAGACAATGAGTAAGACAAGGAACGCACATCATTTCTTATAGGGGGCCATATTTGTTAATAAATATTAAGTGTTATACATTTTTGTAATTGGGATAATAAAAGGTTCAAAAAAATTAAATAAAAAACCCAGGTCCGTATTTAAAAAAATAAAGTTGATGATGGTCTAACGAAAACAAAACGTCGTACAGAAAATCTCTCAACTCTATTTTGTAGAGCTTAAGAAGTGGCCCTGAGAAAGTGTCTTTTGTTTTTCCATATTTCTTTAAATAACGTCAGAAAAAAATAAAAAGGAAATCAGCAAATTTCGGTTTTTTCCGGATATCTCCGGAAGTACTCGGAATTTTACAACTTTCTTATCGGCATATTGTTAGGCACCTAAATGCGCAACTTTGCCATAATTTAACCGACTTGTATCTCTTACGGTTTCCGAGATCCCCATGCATGCACTCGAATCTGTGGTACCCTGTATATGCTCCTTTTTTAGTTACTTCCGTTTTTTTTTTAATACCACTATGTATGTTATTCTAGCCTCAGTATGTTGTCTTTGGGATTACTCGCCTTACAACTTTTTGGAAAATGGGACCACTTCGATCGAGGTCCCGGGGAATAACGAACTGAGCCTGCACAGCCCTATTGACTCCTATGAACTTGCAGATTGCCTGCAGCAAAAAAGAAGAAAACTCTCCAAACAACCCAAAAAATCAAGAACACTAATCTACGTTTTGGTGGCAAGGCTGCCATCGTTGTCAAGATGAAATTAAAAAAAAAATAGAAATTTAAACTAGATTTTTAAGAAAATTGTGGATTGCAAAGTTAGAAAATTCTAAATGCTTTTTAACATTTATGACGTTTTGTCATATATGGCATATTAGGTTTTTTGACTGGTATCTTTATAATTTTCAAAAAGACAAAAAAGGTGTAGTGGTGTGTTAATTGATTTTAAGTTTACCCGAAATTACTTCAGCATAAATCATAGATATTCATGTATTATTTAAATTAACAAATATTGATGCTAAACATTTTTATTTAATAATATAAATGCACTTTGTTTTATTTTACGTTTTTTTGAACAAGTTTCCTTTGCTAAAATACTAGGAGCATTTTAGTTTATTATGTGGTTTTGTGCAATAGGGTCCTTGCACGCAAAATAAATGTTTATAATTTCTATGAAGTTCGATTAAATATGGGTCTAAAATTGCGTGTGTAAATTAGTATATGATAAATAAAAATTCTGAGATATTTCAAAATAAAAGTACTAAAAATTCAAATTTTCTAAAACGATTCTGTTTAAGCGTCATCACTAGGTAATAATTTGCCAAATCTCCAACTTAATTGTACTGTTTGAAAAAAACTTGAAATACCTATTTGATTTGTAATGGAAATGAACTGTGAAAAAAAATTCTGCTCGTATTACTGTCATAAAACTGATAAAGAATACTACATCAAAGTGATCTTCACAAACAAACAAACTAGATGTTGAAGATAACTCAGGATCACGCCCCCCCCCTGCTTAAACCCTAGATTCCTTAAAGCCTTATCAGATGGAACTTGAACAAAAGTCTTTCCATATTAATAGACGTTTTTTTGCAAGAAATTTATACACCAACGGTAAACTTTACTCATTTTGAGACACAACCGAAAAAACCAATAAAATCACACAGAACAAGAGCAACGAAAAAATAAAAAACAAATATTGCAAAAGAGTTAAAAAACC
Organism: Listronotus oregonensis; assembly: GCA_019359885.1. Classification (NCBI taxonomy): domain Eukaryota; kingdom Metazoa; phylum Arthropoda; class Insecta; order Coleoptera; family Curculionidae; genus Listronotus; species Listronotus oregonensis. Next base: position 48,155 of record JAHBCN010004818.1, on the reverse strand, counting down.
GCCCAGTTCAATGCGTACACTAGTGTACATCTCCACTGTGTCATTGTACCAATCCAAAAATTGTACTACTAGGTTTTTCCGCAGACATTTACCTATAAATGACGTCATTTATAAGTAACCTAACAGAAAGCGTTTTGGGGGGCCCTTTTAAATTTCGAAGTTATTAAATCGAAATATCGGAAAAAAAGCGAATTAAAGAAAAACGAAGTAGTAGGTTTTGAAGAACGGTCTATAATAGTGCAAACGACATCTTTAAAAAAAAATGTGCAAGGACCCTATTTGTGTTTTAAATGTATGTTCTATGATCTTTTAGGGTTTGGCAAATGGTCGGGAAATTTTACCTATATAAAATTTATTACATTTACAAGGGATCTTATAATTGTGTTTTTGTTTATATTGTATGGTTTTGTTTTTATTACTTTAGATCTAGTAGTGTTGTGTGTTTTAAATATATTTAAATTACCTATTCGTTGAATTTTATTTGCCAACCCAGAAATATATGGTAAAAATAGATATTTAATAGGTCTTTTTTGATTTGCTTTTTTAATCAAGAGGATAATTATTTTGGACTAAAATATCCTTTAATAAATTCTTTTTTGTTTTTTTTTTTGTTTTGATCGGAACAAATTATTTTAACTCTATCTATGAAGAAATTATTTATTTAAATAAGCCTCAGTTAGCCATGATCAAAGCTAGGTACGAATTGAGTTCTTTTGGAATATAACTTTAAAGGGATCCAAATTCAATTTGTTTTTGTATAAAGGATTCAGGGTGTACCTACAAATAAACATAAATTTAACTTGCATTTTGATCTTAAAACTTTTGGTTGGCCGATCCCAATTGTTTTTTAGTATATTATTCTTAAGGGGCTTTTAAATGGGACATTTTAATTATAACCATACAGGGTGTCTCACAAAAAATTAATACATTTTATATTCCGCAAACAAAAAAATTATTAAACGGAATTCATAAAAGTTCCTGTAAAGTTACAATAAGCCCATTAAAAAATATATGTAAATTTTAGATCGGTTTTTCGGATTCACCCAGTATAGTTCGAACAAATGTTGCATTTAAAAGGGTTATTTTTTCAAATTTTAAAAATAACATATTTAAATTAAAATAAAATTCATCAAAAACTAAAATTCCCCACTAAGTGTGCAAACCTAGTTGTTTAAGAGCTGCAGCAGTTGAAAATAAAGGTTCTCGCCCATTAGCGCGACGAGGCGCGACGCGGTGCAACGCGATTAAATGCATCAGGGATACTTTACATGTAATTAAACTGAAGCCTGCCCATCTAGGCCAGGGTTCTCCAAACTTTCCAGCCTTAGGGCCATACTGATTACTCCAGTAAGTTCCGAGGGCCAAAACCATATTATCATTGTTGCCGGTGGTAAGAAGTGAAATAGTTCACTGATGAAAAAAAAAGTCCGAAAAAGTACACAACGTGAAATTGCAAAACGTGGAAAACCATTCACCGATTTTTTGGAAGAAATGATCAAAGGGAAAAGGCAAAAAACTTGCAAAATAGCCGAAGAAATGGTGGCCCTGAAAAAGGTAAAAATTTAAAAATTTAAAAACTTGGTTCAGTTAAAAAGGTTTTTTAAAGCAAACACTTTGGGGGCCTTCCCCAGGGTAGAAAACATCCGGGCCCCGAAAATTAAAATTGGTATAAAAACCTTTTCTCAACTGTTCGACAAAAATGGACATTTTGAGTGGTTTTCTTTTGGGCCCTTTGGGTGAGTCAACGGATGTGTCAGATACTGCTCAGGTGTAAATTTATATTCGAGGAGTAGATAAAAGCTATGAAGTGCACGAAGAACTTCTTGATATGTATAGTATTCATGGCACAACTACTGGTACAGATATTTTTAAAGGAGTTGAAATGGCCATTAATCAAAAGAACCTTCGATGGAAAAACTTGAAATGTATTACAACTGATGGAGGCAAAAACATGAGTGGGAAAGGTAAAGGGGGTGGTCGCTCTTGTGTCAAAGGCTGTAGAAAAAGACGGTGGTTCAAAACCATTAGTCTTACATTGTATCATTCATCAACAGTCTTTGTGCGGAAAATGTTTGGATATGTCTGACGTTCTGAAACCAGTCATATCAACTGTTAATTTTATCAGATCTTTTGGGCTGAATCCACAATTCCGACAATTTATTGAAGAGATTGGAGAAACTGACTTACCTTATCATCTGCCGTACGCTGGCTTAGTTGTGGGAAAGTCCTTCAGCGTTTTTTGAACTTCGAGCAGTGATCAAAATTTTTTTTGAATGAAAAGCTTTGCCCTTTTACTGAATTACAAAACAACGCATGGCTGTGGAAGTTAGCATTCTATGTTGATTTGACAAAACATGTGAACGAACTGAATTTGGGATTGCAAGGAGAAAACCAGCATCTTCCTGATTTATACACTAATATCAAATCATTCCGGAAGAAATTGAGACTGTTTCAATCACAACTACGAAGTAAATGTTTTTCACATTTTAAAACATGTGAAATATTCAGCCACACTACTGAGACTGAGTTTCCTATCGATTTTGCAATCGAAACTTTAAATGTTTTTGAAGATAAATTTTGATACTCGTTTCTGGATTTTTGATGCCATTGCGAATCAAATTAAGATTTTTCAGAATCCTTTTGATACTGACATTGAAACCCTAGCCCCGGAACTTCAAATGGAAATGATTGACCTACAATGCAGTGATATAATTAAGAACAAATATCAAAACTCATCTTTGTTGGAATTTTTTATAAGGCCTTCCACTGACACAATTTGATAATTTGCATAAATTTGCTCTTTGTTTTCTGTTTTTGGTACTACTTATTTGTGTGAAAAAACCTTCTCCAAAATGAAGTACACAAAAAATGTTTACAGATCGAAATTAACTGATGAGCATTTTAAATCTTTTTTTAATAATTGGTACAAGTAAAATTAGTCCACAACTACAAACTATTGTCAGTGGAAAATCTAAATTACATAAATCTCATTAGTATTTCATATGTCATTATGTTTGTTATAAGTTATGTAAATTATTTAAAATGTATAAAATGTTAGTTGGATTCATTTCAATAATTTGTTAGTTATTATATACTGAAGTTAAATTTTCTGCATATTATACATGTCTTTACTTATTACAATTCTGTGTTTATCCAACTTATCACAAAAACAATAACAATAAGCCTACAAGAATGTTATGAGTTAGCGGAGTTAGCCCATGACCATATCAATGGAGATGTCATATTAATAATTATTCAACATAAAATTAGAATACTTCAGTAAACTAAATTTAATTTGCTATAAAAATTATTTGTTTCCCAAAAGGAGTTTTCAAGTATGCTAGCTCTCCCGGGGGGGCCCGGGATGTGGCCCCCGGGCCGTAGTTTGGAGACCCCTGATCTAGGCGATGCGACGCGGCCCGACGCGACGCGACACTCAGACAAGTCGGGCGAGCAAGCAAGCGACAATGTCCCTCGGCCCCATCCCCCGGCCCCCGCCGTCGGCCTTGGGCAAAAAAAGAGTGGTGTGTACTGGGTATCGGACTAAGATTTTCTGGCGTATTTTTTTCCGCTGAGCACAAATTTTAAGTCAAAATTGTTTTGTCAAAACAGCAAAAAATCGAGAAAAAGCGTAATTTCAGGCATTAACAATTCTTTTTTTTTTCTATGTGTTTTTACAAGGCCTTTAATTTAAGTTAAATAACTTTTTTGTCAGAACGCAATATTTTTCGAGTTATAATCAGAAAACCCTAAAAAGAAATTTTTTAATTTTTTTATTTTTGGAGTTTCTTGCAAATTTTAAGTATTTTCGAATTCAAATAAATAAAATAAATGTTTTTTAATAAAAAAAAACAAAAATCACATTAATATATTTTTTCCTATCTGTGGTAGCAGGCTTCTGTCGGTAAATGTACCGTATCGGTTTTTTGTTTTTTTTTTTGCGATTTCTTGCTGTTTAACTCCCAATTTTGACTTAGGATTCGTGTTCAGAGGAAAAAAATACGCCAGAAAATCTTAGTCCAAAACCCAGCACACACCATTTTTTTTGGACCTTAGTTACTATTTGTAAGTATAAAAACTACAGATTATCCGAATTCGTGAGCCGATAAATAGGATTAGATTTCCTGGATTCGATTTCTTTTTCCCTTAAAAAAGGAACTGAGATTTGTATTAGTGACTTGATTCTTTTATGAAGATCCGGATCCGTAAATCGATTCCTTTTAAAAATTACATATTGACTATATTTTTTGAGCAAAACTTATTAAATTTACAAAGAGGCAAGATTAGTTGCTTTAGTGCTTGTCGGTGGGTAAAAAGCAAAAATTTGTGAGACTCAAAAGATTAAATAACTCTTTTTTTCCTTTTGAGTCCTTACAAAATGAATTTTCGATTACAACTTCTTTTTTGGTAATTCATAATATTAACGAAAATTTTCAATGTGTATCTATAGATTTAGATAAGTTTAGTCTCCCAAGTCATATTCGGTTAGCAGATCCTGAATTTTTAAAGTTTACAGTTCAAGCTAGAATAGAGCGCGTTAGAGAATTAAAACTCTGTGCTAACTGCTTACGTGATAAATTAAGAAAAGTAATAGAACCTTCATTTTGAATTGAAAATTTTTCTTTGGGCCCTGAAATCTGAAGTCAATAAAAAAATCATTTAAAAGTCAATATAATTTGATCTATTTTTCTTAATATTTTGCAAGAATTCAACAGCACTACAAAAAAATAATATACTGAGTGACATAGAAAGTGCAACAGCCAGATTTAGGTCTTTTGGACTGTTTTCATACCGTCCCCATCTTGTACTACCTCTGATACCACAGCATCGTCGGCAACGATTGGTATGGAGAAGGAACAGACTTGAATGGAATATGGAATGAAACTTAGTTGTGTTCAGCGAGAAGTCCAGATTCTGTTTGGTCACACATGATGGCCGTGCAAGAGGAAGGAGGAGACATGGTGAAAGACGGAACGTCCAATTTTCCATGGAACGGCATTTTCATCGCACTGTGGGTGATATCCCAAGTAACACAAGATGGTCCTTTATATCATTTTCTTCTTTTATAAAAGTTTTTATAAAGTATGTCCAAAGACCTTTAATATATTTACAAAGTGTTATTTTACACTAAATAGTTTTTGAAGAATATGCTTTTTAATAGTTGTAAAAACTTTCTTAAAGCTAATTAATATATCTTTGGCATACTTGCTTTAACAAGACTTTATAAAAGGACAACCACAGCTGTTAGAGAGTTTTCAACGTTTTATCTGCATAATTGCTTTATAAGCTACCATATAAAACACAAATAAAATCTCAATTGTGCCATTAATTTAAACCTTTTTATAAAACCCTTATGGAGTAATTTGCGTATGTTTATCCCAATGCTTTATAATTAACGCAATTATAAAGGTATTTTTTAAATGCTTTGTTGATGTGTGTTTCATACTCATAACTTTCTAAGCAAACATGCTTTATTATTGGAATATTGTAGTTATTTAAAAGGTTTTTTAAGTAGTCAGCAACGAAATAAAATTTCTATAAAGCAGGCATACCCAGCGGTAAGTCATTCGGCTATTTTGTCGTGTGTTTTCTAAGCTAAGCCAAACTGCTAAAATTGATAATGACGAGAAATGGAAAACTAGCTATTAGAATTAGAAAATTAAATCTTAAACGATGACGTGCTTTTAAGAAGTCGGTACACCTACTGAAATTAAAAATATATATATATATATATTTTTTATTAAAGAGATACGAAAATGAGCCAGGATGTTTCAGGTTAGCTATATCTTCTTAACGGCGGTTTGCACCACTGTGGTTTAAGCAGTTTTAAGTCCTTCTTAACATAAGTTGCATTGAGACGGTGCCAAATATTATGACAATAGTCACATTCAAAACGTCCCTTAGTTAAGGTTAACCTAAGTATCACTGGTGCAAACCGCCGTTAGTAGTTATATTAAATAATAGGCTACCAAACATTTTACCGGTAGATCCGCGGATACCGCTTAGCACTCCACGCAAAGTATTCGTTGCCGGTCTTTTGGAAGTTTACACGTCAGCCGTATCGGCGATGAGATTGGCAGTTCGTTAAGGCTATTTTGATAAGAAAATGTATAATGAATGTTTTAAGACAATTAAGCCGAAACGACAAAAACGTTATATCTACAGAAATAGTTAAAATTATTAGATAAGGAGGTAATGCATGCAATAAATCTTAAAATAAATAAAGGTACATCAAACGTACAAATAGCCACTAACTGTTTAATAACGCAATAATGTGTTGTAGCACCCCTATAGAGCCAAAAGAGATATAACAACGCGATTAGCGCCCTCTGTACATTATTCGTTCTAGAGGGTCACGCACTAATTCTTTTATAAAGCTGTTATAAAGCAAACCCATAAAAAATAGCTTTTTAAAGGCCGTTTAATTGAATATTTCGCAACCATTGCCTTTCTGACCAGTTTGCACGTCGCCATTTAATTTTTCTCAGGATGTTAGGGCCGTTGCATAAAGTAATTAAATTGCGTATTATTCCTTTCATCTCTAACTAGTTTGTGTTTTAAAAATTTTTCTTGATTAAAGTATGGAAATTTAACATCTAGTAACATTTTAAAGGTTAAAAATAAAAACGACATAAGCAATAAATGTTTGATATATTTTTTCAATCCGATTTTTAATCATTTTCAAGGCGCTTGATAAATATAGAGCTAAAACTATATATTTTATCGGAAAAAATCCATCGCAAAATGGCCTCACATTCTGCATATGCGAAACTTTCCTAAATGAGTTATTTATTTTAGGTGTAATATATATGTATATCGTAGATCAGTCTGCTTTATTTCCAGTCGTGTTCAATAATTAAAAAGAATCGGCAAGGGCGACAACCATAAAATACCCCTAAAAAAACAATTTTTTCCAAGTTTACTATGCAACTGAAATAAAGTATTTATTCAGCAAATTGCTGACAAGTTGTTTAATCGAATATGTAGCTATCTAGTGACATTGCTAGAGTATCTATAAAGTACTCATATATCCGTTTTATTACTGATGAATTTTGTACCATAATAAACCTTATTTATAATGGCAAATTATAACGCTTTAATAAATTAGCTGTATAAAGTGCGCCTATTTTGGGTATATAAGCACTATGTTAGGTTTGAGAGAACGTTGTATAGAACAAATAATAAAACATTGGGCTGGATAATTTAGTGATGTAGCGGTTCTCTCAGCTTTTAAAAAGCAAGTTGTGTTACTTGGGATGGTATGGGGTGCCATTGCTTATAACGGAAGATCACGATTAATGTGCATTCGCAGTAGCATGACTTCCCAGCGCTATATCCAGGAAGTTTGGCAACCATATCTACTTTCCGTTTTGCAAAATCCACTTTTTCAGCAGGACAATGCACGATCTCATGTCGCACGTGTTAGTTTAGACATTTTAGAAACGTCCGGTGTATATCTGCTTCGGGTTTCCTTCATTACCAGACCTTTCCCACATCAAACATGTATGAGATATGATAGGAAGAAAGTTGCAAAATTTACCGCACCCTGCACAAACATTGGAGGCTCTACGAAACTAAATTTAGATGGCCTAGGATACAATATACCAAGAAGACATCAATTACCTAATCCAATCAATGACACGACCACTTAACAAATGTGTAGCGAACAGAGAAGCGTCGACACATTATTAACATTAAAGTGAAATATCTCAGCTATTTTGCGAAATTTTGAATTCAAATTTTATTAATTTTTATTTGACAGTAGTTTTAAAACTTGTAAAATTATGCTCAAAATTACAGCACTCCTACTACATTTTCTATGTTACCTAGTATATTTAATTTCAAATAAAAGCAAACAAATCTAAAATAAATGGAAGAAAAATACAAATACAAAACTAAATGTGAATCTAACAAATAACTGTTGAGTAACGGTTTAGTTGCATTAATTTTTTCTTTGAAGTCAACTGCATCGTTGGTTGAAATTTTTAATCTCATCCTAATCGACCTAATAATTAATTCATGCAGAAATCTCGTCCTGTTCCTTCCTCTTTGTTTTGTTTTCTGCATGGCGGCCGCATTTAATAATTTAAAAACGACTCAACAGCACAAAATACAAAATAACAGGCCGAACGAGCGGTAATTATTTTAAGAAAATTATAGACATTGATTAGTGAGTGGCACAAGCTTAAAAATCGTCATTGCATCATTAGAACGGAGATGACGGTAAGAATATTTGAAATATGTTTAAAAATAAAATGGAACATACTTTGGGCCGTATAAAAGAACAGATTTCATTGGCCCTAATTAAAAGGATTGGGTCCAAAGTGTACAATCCCAAATATTAGCACTTCAAGGTAGTTCATTTGTAAAACGGTTTTTCTTAAGAATTAAATGAAATTGAAATATAGGGTTATTAAAAGTATTTTTATCTAATTAAAAAAAAGCGATTTTTTATCGTCTGTATAACTAGATATTAACAATCAATTGTGCATAATTACTATTGTCAATATCTGTTTATGAGTCGGAATATTCAGAAACGGTTCTTAAGATATTCTTTAAAAACCAATGCAATATAAATCGAAGTACCAGAGAATTAAAAAAAAAAGATTTTTTTGTATCGTTTGTTATTAGGAAATAGTTTACACTATTTTTTTTTACGTAATCGCTTTTATGAAAGGTGTATTTTAGGACTAAGTGGGTCCAAAAAGTGTGTAAGATAGTGTAAAATATTACTGAATACCGAACAGACCTCATGTGTTGTGTACAGTCATCTACAAAAATGATATTTTCAAGCATTAAAACCTCTAACTTTTGATAAAGCTTATTTGATCTTATTTGGAACAGCGCTAAATTAGTGGTCCATTTAAAAAACTGCATCAGGAATTAAACCAAAATAGGAAAAACACTGGTACTAGTCATGGGAATGCCGGCCCGTTTAACAATCAATTTTTGTTAGAGAGATGGGCGATTTCGGCGCGGATGGCATGGAAGAGACTAAGATAAAAGATGATCATTTCAATCTCGATTTGATTTGTGGACTGGCCAGGTTTTACTTACTATAAGCAGTGCGGGATTTATATTTTTATGAGTAGGCCACTTTATTTCCGCCGCCTCATGTACCTTTCTAAAATAATAAATACCTAGGATTGATAATTTTCGATATGAATGAGTTTCTATGAGAATTTAACGTATTAGTATAAAAAACCATAAGATAAACCCGGTGAAGTTGTTTGACTTGTTTATCCTCTGAAATTAAGTGAGCTTCCTCTAAAATCTGCCGCCCCTAGGCCGCGGCCTATATGGCCTATTGACAAATCCAGGACTGACTATAAGATGATACTTTTGGCTACGACTGTCGCGAGTAAACTGCCTTAAGAAAGAGCGAAAAAAAAACTTATAAATTAAAATTAATTATTCTTTTTAACATTTTATTATTCTGTTTTAAATTTTGTAATGGCCTAAAAATATTTCTAAATTTTCGGAAAAAAACTTTCTTTTATAAAAATATTCACCAAATTTGTACATTATAAAAATTTCTGCTAAGGATTGTTTATTTGAAAATAAAAATGCTTTTTATGTCTCTTGTACCTAATTAATTAAATTCTAAATTAAATAATACTAGTGATGAGCCAAGCAAGACCAAGACCAAGACCGGGCTAGTCTTGGTCTTGGTCTTGCGTCTTTGGGCTTGGTCTTGCAAGCCTAAAGAAGTTTGGTCTTGGTCTTGGTCTTGCTGCAGGTCTTTGTTTGCTTTTTTTGGTAGTAATAATTTAAACTAAGCAATGTTAAATAAAATATATATTTTTTAATTTCTTACAAATAAATAAAGATGGAGACTTATTTTTTGCTTTAAAATTTTTAAATATACCAATTTTAACCTTACATGTACATTTAAATTATTTGATTAAAAAGGATATTTTAAATATAGGGGTTTATTTATTTATAGCGCTTCATTTTTTGTGATAGGAAAATTTAATTTTTTTTGATGAAGCATATAAAATTACAATACTTAGTACTCTGAGGGCAAAAAAAACTTTAATTTCAACCAGATGTAAAATTTCATGAAAATGATTCTGATATGTAAACATTGGTTTCTAATCAAAAAAAAGGTAAGAACTTTTCAGTTCAAATAAACTTTCTATTTCAAATTAGTCAAACATTTGCCATACAAAGTTTGTACAAATACTTTATAAACATTCTACATATTATACAAGGTGGCTCGATAGTGCGACAAAGATCGATATATCCGGAACCGTCATAATGGTAAAAAACTGAATAACAAAATTATAGAAAAAGGGCGTAAAATGTAAAATTATTTTTTTTTTCAGAATTTTCCAAAAATCCACTACCACTCAAGAAAACTTACTTATTTTTAGCTTTTAACCTAAAATAGAAAAATTATAGCAAAAAATTCATTTAAAAATCGCTTCCCTGTATATTATGCTGGAAATTCTTGAACTGTCATATAGGTACAATGTCGACGTAGATGGTTTTTTATATATCATTTTCGGTTTTGACAAAAATGACGTCATCATTACTTTGGTATTGTTTTGACTTTTCCGTCTAAACCGGAAGTGAAATTTAAATCCATTTATATAAAAAGTATTCCTATATAAAATGACAAATATATTTTTTATTAAACCATCACTTTTACATTTATATCTTAGTTTAAAGGAGCAATCTAATGATGCCACTTCTTACAGTGTGGCACAAAAATAATGTTTTCCTGGATTTTGGAAATTTTTGATCCAGTTAGTGGAATCACTAGATACCTAATTAAAAAAAAAAACATTAGAAATAGGTAAGTAATTTTCAGCTTTTATAACTTTTGTACTCTTAGTTTTTCTCTGTCATAAACGGTTTTGGAAATATCGAGCTTTGTCGGACCATTGAGTCACAATTTTATTATTTTTGAAACATGTTACTGAATCTACTAGTTATCGTTTTTAGATAATTTTATTAAAAAACGAAGTGATCGATTTAATTATTATTTTATTAAAATAACTGTTACTCATAAAATAATCGCCTTTTTAGGCAGTTCTCGACACATTTTTTGTCATGTTTGTATAAAAAACCTCTGTATATTGAATATAAAAATTGAATATTATAATTTAAAAAAAAAGTGACAAAAGTGCAAGAGTCTTGCAGGTCGGTCTTGGTCTTGCGTAGTCTTGCACCCCTCGGTCTTGGTCTTGTCTTGGTCTTGCATACCCCGGTCTTAGTCTGGGTCTCGCAAGCAAAAAATCAGTCTTGGTCTTGGTCTCGGTCTTGGTCTTGCTGCAAGACCAAGACCAAGACCGCAAGACCAAGACCGGTCTCGCTCATCACTAAATAATACTTTTAACGTAAACTTCAAATTACTTCAAACTTTAAACTACTAACATAAATCACTTTTAAACGGATTAGGTGTTTTGAGTATTTTCTTCTTGGCTTTCTCCTTTTAAAACAAATTTATAAAATTTTATTCTGAGATTACTTTTCCACTTTTCTTCATAGTGTGGTAAAAAGGTTATTAACACAATTCTTTTTGTTTTCGGTAAATATGGTTTAATTAGGGTTGGATTCATATTAATGATGCTTTTACCTTTTTTGTAATGAATATTTCCATCCCTAGGTCTGATCTATAGTTACTTTCTTCCCGAACTATTACCACAATTAAATAAATAAAGACAAACGCCCTTGACGAGAATACAAATCACTTTACTGTTAAAATGAAATTTGAACTATAACCTAATAAAACAATCTTACAAACAGCTGATTATAGTAGGAAGAAATATTGCTTATTTTGAAAGTTCTATACGACAATCTATTGAATTGAAATTGGAAACTTTACGTTTTGCCTTAATTGATAAATTATAAGATTGTACGATTAGGAATTTAATTATTACTGGAGATTGTACGGTATTGAATGAATCCCAATTTTCTATACCTAAAATACGTTGGAGATTAACTGCTTTGATGTAAAAATCCGTAAGAATTTATTTGAATTCAGCGCTAAAAAATTTAGCTCTTTGTTCAAAACTCAAGATTGTTTACTTTAGAAATAGGTCCCTCAATTTTATATAAGTATTTTTGGTATGATCTCTTTTCTTTTCTATGTTCATTGAATTAAATAAGATCTTGCATGCTTTTTAAATTCAAGGACAATAATATGACCTTAGGTACTCAGGTTCAATTAGGTTGCGAGCTTCTAAAATACCCAATAAATGTACGATATTACCAAAGATAATACTACTACGGATAAGATAAACCATTCAATGCTATATTTTTGATACCCCTAATGGACTTTGGCTAACGCGAGCCGATGTCCATCGAGAGATTTTCGCGCTTGCATTTAATCCTTGAACGAAAGTTAAAAAAGTGTTTTTCCGTCAGGCCTTTACTATTGGCGTGATGCAACGCGACTAGAAAATACACAACCCCTCTTAGCCGCCCGCTTTCGCTACTTCGTATTCCGAATAAGGTACAAGCGACAGACATTGGCAACGTCACACATGGTTTCGTACCTCGTTTCGCTGGGGCAGGGGTTACCGACTTAATTTTATTCACATTTACGGAAGCATTGATATCTCCGAACTGATTCAGAGCGCCCCATTTAAATGAACCATCTATCCGTAGTAGTATTATCTTTGATATTACCGAAATGTTTCAGGAAGTTCGGAGTTAAAATGTGCAGTTTTTACAATTCATCGTTTACTTCTGTCCTTAAGGGAGGATGGGGGTAAAGCTTAAAACTTTTTTTTTTTTTTTTTTTCTAATTAAATATTTTGAATGTCTAACATCTCAAGAATATTGTATTACATTTTGAGGTAAATCGGGGCAAAATTGACGGATTTATAATAGTTTTAATGGCCGTTGCTCCAACTCAGTACAAAGAACATTTAAAACTTTAAATCGTTTTTCTTAAACATGTAATTTTTAAAGTCGGTGACCACCATTCCGAAAAAACTACTAAACCGATCATTTTTAAAATTTGTACACATATTTTATATACGAATAACTATCAAGTGGAGTAAAGTTTTTTTTTTTTTTAATAAGTATTAATCTTACAATAACAAATAGGTCGATTTTATTGTCAAAAAATCGACGTTTCAACTTCAATAATGCAAAAATTTTAAAAATTGATAAAACCAAAAAAACTAGTCGTTAATAGGGAGAGAAACTAAAACACCACAAAAAAATTTTAAGGCACCACCGGAGAACTGCAATAAATCCGTTATTTCTTTATATTTATATACCGAATTTTAAAAAAATATTCTCCAATTTTTTTTCTATAAGAAACCAATTTTCAAAATAAATCTATAACAATAATATGTCATTTTTACTACTTTTACATATACAAAATTTTATGTTTCTCCTTTTTTGGGATGTGCGTCATCATTTTTAGTCGGGCAGTCGTAATTGTAAATAAAACACTTTCTAAAATTAAATATCTTTAAAAAACCATTGGGGCACTTGAAAAATTGATTTATTTACTGGTAATTTAAATCATACTCAAAACATTTATGTAAAATAAGGGCCAAGTTTCTTCTTTTTTGAATTGACAACAAGATTGTTGATAAGAGCAAACTTTCCTATATTTTAGATTTTATTTTTCCTTATTGCTGAATCTTCTGCATTTTCATCACTAAATATCAGACTGCTATCCAATCCCAATCGTCTAATAAATTTTTTAAAACTAATTATATCTCCTAAAACTTATGTAGGCATGCATGCGAGAACACAAAATAAATATATGTGGGTTTATCTGATTTTTAATTTATAACACAACAATCGGGCAAAAGGTGTGGTAAACCCCATTAAACAGAGTTTGACAGCCCGGTGGTCCCAGTCTGGCATCGGATCCACCCATAGAGCTGCCCATGCAAGAGTGATTGTTGGTATATATTTTATTATGTTTTTCTTTGTCTTGCTTTTGTCACCGTTGGTATATTGTAGAATTTAATAATTTGCCAGAAAGTTTTGTTATTTTTGCATGTTGTTTGGGTTATATTAAAATAATAAAAAGTGTCCAAAAAATATGTCTACAGGGTTATTCCAGGGTGACTAAACAGGGCCTTATTGTGACTTAATTTTATATATATATATATATATATATATATATATATATATATATATATATATATATATATATATATATATATATATATATATATATATATATAAAATAATATATATATATATATATAAAATATTTTATATATATATATATATATATATATATATATATATATATATATATATATATAAAATAAAATATATATATATATATATAAAATATATATATATATATATATATATATATATATATATATATATATATATATATATATATATATATATATATATATATATATATATATATATATATATATATATATATATATATATATATATATATATATATATATATATATATATATATATATATATATATATATATATAATATATATATATATAATCTATATATATATATATATATATATATATATATATATATACATAATATATATATATATATATATATATATATATATATATATATATATATATATATATATATATATATGTATATCATAATAGTCAGACACAACATTTTGCTTACCATTTTCGTTTCATAATTCCATAAACAACTACACAAAAACATGAATCCATATTTTTTTTGTCAATCTGTAAGTATCCGGAATTGCTGTTTTCAAAACACAATAGTTAATCATAGCTTCCAATCAAACATCGTATTTTAAAAGTTTTATACATTTTCCTAAAATACTTCTGTTTTTCCTTAATGTTTATTGAAAATTAAACAGATAAAAAAAATTAAAATACTCATTTTTCGATTTTTTATAATTTTTTAAAAATTTGTAAAATTTACAGACCATTTTTTTTTCAACTTGTTAAATATTTTTATTCCTAAAGGTCATTAAAAACAAGATAATTAAAAAAATAATAAAAAATGTCATTTTTTTTGAAAATTCAGATATTGGTATTTTTGACAAAAATGTTATGTAGTTATTTGTTTTTACCCTCCAAATATAAAACAAATTACTGAAAATTGCTAAAGTTAAATGGATGCATTTTTTTGACGAGAAACTTAAAAAACACCCAATTTTATTATAATTAAGTAAAAATAAACACGGATTTTTTTTCTTAATTTAATTAATATATAAAATTAAAAAAAAAAAACATGACGTCTCTATTTTTCGATTTTTAATAGCCAAAAATACCTTAGGCCGCGATTCTAAACAATTACCGTATTTAATTTGGAAATATCAGACTTTATCCACAGGGAAACCATATCACTGCCAAAAGTCTAAGGATATAATTTTTTAGCTACCCCCCGTAAACCAAAACAAAAACCGCCAAAAACAAATCTAGGCCCACTGACCATCATAAAACTGAGGAAGTCACAAATAATGACCATATTTACATTCGAAACCTTCATCTAAGAAACAATTACCCGTCAGCCCATCGCAATAAAAAGTATTTTACAAACAAAAACCGATATTTTATTTCCTAATCATCCAGAATCATCGGCACATCTTCTCTGCTGACCTTCGGCTGCAGTAATTCTACCTATCGGTATGCATTGAAGGTGTTTCAGTATACATCAGGTGTCTGCCGTATCGTCCTGGAGACCATCGCGATGTGCCAATGCCTTTGATGGACACTCCATACATCACTTTGATTTGACCTGGTTGGGGAATTTTGTTTTACCGTCTGCGTCTGAGGAAATGTAGATAGGCTGATGGTTACAAGTATTTTTATGTTTCCTCATTTCAGCATCATAATCTCAATGAAGCGCTCAAAGTAAACGCTACGGGAGGTCAGCTCTCCCCAGTCATAGCTAAAAAGTAAATGCAATCGAAAATGTCATGAATGGATCCTCGATTGTCAATCTTCACGGTGGCGGCTCACGTGGGAGTCCCTAATATGGGGTTCTGCTGGCAATAAGCGATTATTAATATCATTTAACAAACCAAATTCAAAATAACGCAAATATGACTTACACGAATTTGAAAACGGTAAGCGTAGTTTATACAGTAAATGTCACAAAGATATATGCTCCGGAATAACAACAACACCATAAATTAAGTTGATTCCTATTGTCCTTTTGGAAGAAAGGCATTAGCATAGCCTTCTCATTGAAATTTGAAATTTTACAGATGTTCCTTTTTAGTGATATGACCGATAGAGCCACTAGGCAGTCTGGGTCATAAGAATTACGTAAGTGATGAGTTCGGTTTTTAGTGAAAATGGTCTTTCCTTTTTCTGCAAATCGTCATTGAATTATTCGCCGAAATTTCTAATGTTCTTTGGTTTTGTGAAATGCTGGGTAAATTATTTTCTGTAAAATTTTAAAAACAGTGCTGCTCCTTTTTATGATCTAAGAGTCCTGCTCTGAATAAAATTACTGATAAACTGGATTTCAAAGCGTTCTTCGCGTCAATGGATATGAACATATTAAATTTAAAAATTCCTCGGAAAATTATCACAAAATTCACAATTTATTAAAGATAAAATAAAGTACTTACCGAATAAATGGAATTTTCATCGCAAATCGATCTTTCTGCAATTCAAAAGTGCATCGCAGATTTCACTAGCAAACAATACGATGATCCAATTTTGTCCATTTCTGCAAATTTAGAATAAAGGACTCAATTTGGATAATGAAGAAACATTAACGACTTCGGTACTGGTTTCTTAGTGACACTCCATTACTGTAAAGGTCTTGATTTTTTGTTTATTTCTGCAGGGTCTGTTGCTATTTTTGCAAAGCTCGTTAAAAAGAAACGTCTACATAGGGCATGACTGATGGAAAAAAGTTAGCAGAAAAACCATTTTTGTCTGAGCATTATTCACGAAGTAGATGTGACAGCGCTACAAATGGTTGTTGGAATTGGTAAAGTCTTCATATGTTCTCATACATTAAAGATTCCTATGGGCAAAAACAATATTAACAGTTGCGGATGGTATTTCCGCGAGTTAATACCATGGGAAATTCTTCTTTGAACAGTTTGGGTCGGTACATCCCCGTTCATGGCGAAATTCAATAACAGTGTTTTATATTATAAATTATAAAAAAAAGTCTTATAGCCGGTAGGCAGCTTTGGACATTATTAAGAGTTCCGGTGATACTCGCCAGCGGTGCTAAATAGGCCTTATGGAAATTTCTCGCCAATCTTATATAACTGGACTCAGTATCGCCTCACTCAACCGGCTGCGCCATCAGCAAAAAGCACGAGCAGTCTGGTTTGATTTCAGTTGCAATAATCTAATTGTCAGCTACATTCAAAACTTTGTAAATATCTTGCGTGGACTCGCATTTAACACCAATAGGGGTTCGAATGGGGTCAAAGCAGACCTCTACTCGCGGTTCGCCATTTCATTGAATACCACAGTATTCACTACTAACTGCGTCTTTTTTGCGGACACATCAGTTCGTTTCATCTGCCGTGTGCCGATTGGTCGACAATTTCTTCAAAATTCTCCTGGCATACTCTAAATACAGTCCAAATGTCATTTAATTTTTTTCTTTAAATCCTAAACCCCTGTGGGCTTTTCAAATGTTCCTCCAAAGTTTGTCGGTCTGCCCTAAAGTTAATAGGCCAGAAAAACCTGGTTTTCTGGACCTCTTCGTCATGTTCACGAGGTGCCAATTCAAATATCCCAAAAATTTAACCCCATCAATATTTTAGAAAAAAAACTTTTTTTCACCCCCTTCTTTAAAATTTTTTTTGAATATTTCCAAAAAAACAGAATCTGTTGTTCCTTATATTTAGGGGTTGCTTAAACCCAAATTCCATTCATTGTAATGTTGTCGGCACGAATGTTTTTTTTTTTTTGACCCCAATTATTTAAATCTATCAATTTGGGTCCAGGGTTATCTCCCAAAAAGTAAAGGACCGGGAAAAACATTTTTTTATTGCACCCCACATCAATCGTTTCTTAGTCCTTCACGATTAATGCCCGGGTCCTTTACCACGACTTGAGCCTTTTTTTTCGATGAAAAATCTGGTAAAGGACGTCCACCTTGCTTTAATTTAATTTTTAACATTTAATAAATTATCGATAATATCCATCTCTAATAGGGAATTTAATAAAAGGAAAAACAATATAACGCTTATAACAGTACGCGAAAATTTTGATTTTATACAGAAAACGGGGGGCCCGATATTTTGCTCGAAAAACTCGTAAAAACCCTAACACTATCCTAAAACACTGCAAAATGCAGAACATATTCCCTTTAAAAACAACGGTATTAAAATCAAAGGCGCGGGGAGTCGCGACGTCAGAGGCGAGGGCAAAAGATCACAGAACCACATTGTGTCGCCCTGCTAAATTTATATGGTCAAGCGCGTGGAGATATGTTGTTGACTACGTCTGGCCAGCATGTGCAGTTCGTTCAAGGGCTTGCCCGGGGGTTTCGTTCAGTACTTGTCCGTTTAACTTTTTTTAATTAAACACAAATAATTTAAACATCAGAAACATTTATTTATTTTAGATTTAAGGCTTATTTTCAATTTTTTGGTGGTTCTGCAGCTCTATTAGCTCTTTATACCGCTCCCCTTATATCATATTTTTGAGTGTTCTGCGAGTCCATCGAATCTCGAATTCAAAACTTTATCGATTGGCAAAACTTGAAAGAGTGTTAATGTGTATGATTAAACGGTAAAAACCTCTTAAAAAGCAAATTGTAAACACAACCTATAAATTTTTAATCGTTTACCTACGGTTTTGTGAATTTGTGTATTTTAAAATTGACTGTTATTTTTAAAAAGAAGAATCACCGAATTGTTATAAAAAAAGACTTCAATATTGTAGTGTAACTCAGAAAGATGAATTAGTAGATTTGGTCTAAGTCTATAAAAATTTATTAAGGAAAATCTTTCTTCATTCTTGATATTCAAAAACGTCAAAAAAAGTGAATGATTAATATTGCTTTAAAAAAATCTCCGAAATTTTTTTGATTAAGTCGGATTAGGATGTTTCGAGAAGAGCGCTCTCTGATGCGATTACCGGTTCGTTTACGCGAATTTTACAGGAAAACTCATGAAAATGACGTCCATGTCCATGATCCGGTGCACCAGGTCTCTAAGGGATCGTCGTCGATACCGAATTCGAGAAGTGCGCCCCCAAAAACACGATAATTTTCGCTTCGTTTACGCGAATTTTACAGGATAACTCTTGAGATGACGTCCATGTCCAGGTTCCGGTGCACCGCGTGTCCGGGAGGTGGTCACCGAAGCCAGATTGGGAAAAACCCTCCAGTCTCGTTGCATTTAAGCGTAAATTTTAGGAGAAGCCTCGGAGATGATGTTCATTATCAACTTTTATCCTCAAGTTGTCATTGGACCAATTTGAAGATATATTCGGGATCAGCAAACTCGAAAACCCCCAGGAACCTGGTTTAAGTCCATTTCAGGCGTTATTAAACAAGTTATGAATTTTTTCCAAGTGATTTAAAAAAATGCATTTTTCTGAATGCATTTTGCACCGCACAAATACAATTTGGCTAAAAAACATAATAGAAAAAAGTAAATTTTTTCACATAATTTAAGAAAACATACAAAATTAAAAAAAAAAACATCTTACTACGACTTGATCGATAAATTTCGGAGGTTTATTTACCCGCCTATTTGTACTTTTATCATTTCTGATATATAGTTCCCGATATTGTGTATAAATCTAAATCAATGTTATAATTTTTTACGATTTTAACAAAAAAAGTACGTTAGTTATAACAATCACTAACGAAAATTCATTTTTCAAATGGAAGCGACCCACTCGCAAAAATATTGAATAGAAAATGTCGAAAATAACATTGGAAATAAGAATCCAAATTATTGATGCACATGATTTTTAAACAATTAAATTTTCGACCTTATCTTTGGCTATCTAGCTAGGCTTTGTCTTTTAACTGATTTTGGATCTGTCAATCGAATTTTAATGATTTTTTTTCACTTAAAGTAAGGTTTGCCGCTTCAAATTTTTTATAATTAAAACGATTGACATAAAATTTTGACAGCAGTTGCAAAATGACATATGTAAAAAAGAATTCGTGATTCCATGTTATACTTTAATAAAAAAAAATATTTATTAATGATTCAATAATAAATCTTTTATCATTTACCTGCTAGTGTTAAAAATACAAGTAGTTTTCATAAATTCAAATTGTCGGTCAAAAATTTATTGTTAAAAAGGCTTATTATGTATTGTCTGAATACTTAAAAGATAATTTAGAATAGACTGAATATTATCATAATTTAATTTCATTTAACTGTGTTAAAAAGATGTATAATCTTATTTCACCATAACACAATATTATTTTTATAACAAGAAGCTAAAAAGCTAAAAATTCGATAAATTGAAAAGGTTGTTTACCAGGTTTATAATAAAGTGTGCATAAATTTCTAAACATTTAGTACATGATTTTAATTTTATTATTAAAAAATATGTTATTGAATACACTTTAAAATATTAAGATATTAGTTTTTATTATATTAAAAGATAGCAAGTCATAACATAATTTAAGCGTATAATTTGAGATCTTTCTGAAAGATATGACTTAAACCAATTTAAAGAGACACCACGAAATTCATAAATCTTAAGTTTTTTTAACAGAATATAATGATTTACACTGTGAAAAGCTTCAGCTAAATCACAGAAAACAGCAGTTGCTAAACCAACATCAACAACGTGTAAAGATGTTTAAGAAAAGAATATGTATATTGCAACATTAGTATTTTTATTTTTTTGAAATCCAAACTGATTTGAATTTTAAATTTTATGTTAATCAATAAAAAGAAATTAGTAAATTAATTGCTTAAATTTTTGTTACAATTTTAAATTACTACTCTTAGATTCTTTTTATTTAAATAAAGTTCTCTGTTAAAACTTGTTTTAACACAGTTTTAAGAATTGGAAGAAAACAATTTCCAAGTAATCTCATATAATTATATAGAATATTTTTCATGTAAAAATGATTTAAATATATTAAAAAATATTAACATAAAAGCAGATCTATATTATAAAGATGAGTTTAATAAATAAATTAAAAAACGATTTAAAAAAGTTTTAGGTTCCACCGAGATTTGAACTCGGATCGCTGGATTCAAAGTCCAGAGTGCTAACCATTACACCATGGAACCGTATATAAGATCCTTATTTTTAACGCGATCAAGTAGTTGTACGTAGGTAAAAAATTTTAAATGACCTAAAATCAGTACATAAACCCTATACTGATAAAAGTAGATATTAACATTTTTAAATATTTTAAAAAGCGTCAGCCTTCATTTTCACTACTGAAAAATTAATAGAAAAACTTAGTTTTTAAATTGTGTAAGGTTTCCATTTTATTACTCCAATAAAAGTATAAAATACAATAAAATTAAAATAAAACTTTGTTACTATAATTTATTACACAAAAAATAAAAAATAATAATTAGGTTCCACCGAGATTTGAACTCGGATCGCTGGATTCAGAGTCCAGAGTGCTAACCATTACACCATGGAACCTTGCTCTAAAACGCCGAATTAGCGTGTGACAGCGCTAGCTCTAAATTATATAGAGTATTTTTAGGTTAGAGCGCATATTGCCAAACTTCTTTAATTTTAATACAGCTAGAAGATCCCTTTAAAGGCAAATTAGAACTTTTTTTGATATTTAAATAGATATAAAAAACTTTTTCATAGCTCACAAAGGACAAGCGAAACCCAACTATATATTTTTCTTTTTATCTGGTGAAAGTCTACGAATGATTGACAGCTAAGTACTAACGTACCGTGGGTGTTCAAAGTAAGTAAAATACGTTTATTAACACAGAACACAGGACGCAAATACTTGGAGGATTGAAGGGCAAAATAAAATCTCTGCAGGCATCAGGTTCCACATTCTAGAAAGTGAAGGGATTAGAGGACAAATAAAAAGTTCGGGGCTTCTCCAAATTGACTCTAAAGAAATGCATGTAGTTTTTTAACACATGAACCGTAAATTCCTATAAGAGAGGGATAAATTTCGTACACATCATGGCTGAAAAGAAAAGAAAATATTAATGGTGAAAGTGAGGTCATTATTTAGTTGAGTGGCTGGCTCATCTTTTTGGATGGAAACGTGGTAATGGCGGCTCGTGGTGTTTAAGTACGAAGGAAGCAAAACAGCAATATTTAAAAGCGTTTCAGGCATTTTTTTTTTAATTTCAAGCTCAGACCCAAAAAAAAAAGTAGATTTTTGTGTTGCTAAAATAAATTAAGCTACACAAAAATTAATATTTTAAAAAATTAAAACGAAATAGTTATTTGTGCAACCAGTTGGTTAAAGCACTATTTTTCGTAACGAGCAGAAGAGAATGTGAGTTATGAAAAATGAATGAATATGAACAAATTATAAAAAAATGTAATTTGTTCATTTATAATTAAGTTTTATTATATTAACGGGTTATTTTAAGAGTTGAAGGAAATATAACGAAACTATTAGGTTCAAGGCGCTGTTATTGTTTCAAGATGATTAACGTAACAAAGGAACAAGAAAACGTAAATGTAACGTAATTAAGATGATTTTTTGCTTAGTGGACAATACCTTGGGCCCAGGACCAAAGCGACCCCATCTTGGAGTATATGGGAATTTTTGGCGATTACTCAACTGTGATTTTTTTATTAATTATCTAGTACATTATATCGGCCGAATGATGATAGCGTTGTTAAATTTAGCAATGGACTTAGCAATTGTTAAAAGTTGACAACGGTTTAGAATGTTTAACAAAACGTCATTGTCAGTGTTATTCAATGATTTTAGTAGGCAACCTGTCAAAATCTTACATTTTGTTAAACATTCTAAACCGTTGTTAACTTTTAACAATTGCTTAGTTCATTGCTAAATTTAACAACGCGATCATCACTCGGCCGTATATAAGCACAAAGTTAATCAATATGTTGCATATAAATAGGTATTCACCAATTTAGTCTTGGGTAGTTCTGGTAAGTTATGGTTGATTTTAGTTAGTGCCTACTACAGTATTAGTTCAAACACTCATTATATTACTTTCATGGCAAACATGCAACAAAATTTTAATAGCTGATGTCGGGCAAATACGTAAAACAACATCCTGCACCATCCTGATCATCCGAAACAAAAAATTATTTTGTAGCCCCGTTTTAGTTTTAACAGTTTCGTGTCGATTATAAAATTCCCTATATCCGTTTATCGAAAAAAAATTTGATTACAGAAAGAATTTTTATGTGTGAGTTAGTATATAACCTCTTTGTAACCAACTTATTAATACATATTCCTATAAGAGTATCAGGTAAAACATACGTATATCACTTTCTTAGAAAAGACACAACAAAATTTTAATAGCTGATGCAAGGCAAATATGTGAAACAACATCCTGCAATGGTGATCATCCGAAACAAAAAAAAATTGTTGCCTTGTTTTAGTTTTAACAATCTCATTTCGAATATGATATTCTCTGTTTTCGTTTGTCGGAAAAAGATAATAATTGATTACAGAAAGAACGTTTATGTTTTAGTCAGTATCAGAGCTGTCGTAATTACTTTTAAAAAGTAGTTTAATTACAATTACCAATTATTCTTTTAAGTAGTAGTAAATTACAATTACCAATAACTAGCATATTTGTTGAAAGTAATTCAGTTATTAATTAAAACCAAAAGTAATTGAATATTTTAGCAATTACTCCTTCATTATCAATAAACGCTTAAAGCCGTTTTGGCGTTGATTCCACTAATTTATTTGTGTATTCTTGGGATATCATATTTATTCTTCCGTTATTTTTATTACTTATTTCATTTTTGTGTACTCTGGTTTTCAAATGTGTCCAAAGATTTTCGATGACATTCAAATCAAGCAATTGGGGAGGTGTTTTGATGACATGAGGGCAATTGTAAAGTAACCATTCATCGAAAAAAGATAACTGTTTTAGAAAGAATGTTTATGTGTGAGTCGGTATATGATCTTTTTATAACCAATTTTATCTTATCAGTTAAAACATTCGTATATTGCTTTCTTGGCAAATACGAAATACACAACACAATTTTAATAGCTGATGCCCGTCAAATATGTGAAACAACATCTTGCAATGGTGATCATCCGAAACAAAAAATATATTTTGTTGCCCCGTTTTAGTTTTTACAGTCTTGTGTCGATTATAAAATTCTCCATTTGCATTTGTCAAAAAGATAATTGATTACAGAAAGAATTTCTATGTGTCAGGCAGTATATAACCTCTTTATAACCAATTTTATCATACTCATACCTGTAGAGTATCAGTTAAAACATTCGTATATCGCTTTCATGGCAAATACGAAATACACAACACAATTTTAGTAGCTGATGTTAGGCAAATATGTGAAACAACATCCTGCAATGGTGATTATCCAAAACAAAAAATATATTTTGTTGCCCCATTTTAGTTTTAACAGTCTCGTGTCGTTTATAAAATTCTTTATTTGCATTTGTCAAAAAAAGATAATTGATTACAAAAATATTTTTTTTATATCATGCAGTATATAACCTCTTTATAACCAATTTTATCATACTTATACCTGTAAGAGTATCAGTTAAAACACTCGTATATAGCTTTCTTGGCAAATATGAAATACACAACACAATTTTAATAGCTGATGCCCGTCAAATATGTGAAACAACATCCTGCAATGGTGATCATCCGAAACAAAAAATATATTTTGTTGCCCCGTTTTAGTTTTAACAGTCTCTTGTTCGATTATAAAATTCTCCATTTGCGTTTGTCAAAAAAGATAATTGATTACAGAAAGAATTTTTATGTGTCAGGCAGTATATGACCTCTTTATAACCAATTTAATCATACTCATACCTGTTAGAGTATCAGTTAAAACATTCGTATATCGCTTTCTTGGCAAATACGAAATACACAACACAATTTTAATAGCTGATGCCCGTCAAATATGTGAAACAACATCCTGCAATGGTGATCATCCAAAACAAAAAATATATTTTGTTGCCCCGTTTTAGTTTTAACAGTCTCGTGTCGATTATAAAATTCTCCATTTGCGTTTGTCAAAAAAGATAATTGATTACAAAAAGATTTTTTTTCTATCATGCAGTATATAACCTCTTTATAACCAATTTTATCATACTTATACCTGTAAGAGTATCAGTTAAAACATTCGTATATAGCTTTCTTGGCAAATATGAAATACACAACACAATTTTAATAGCTGATGCCCGTCAAATATGTGAAACAACATCCTGCAATGGTGATCATCCGAAACAAAAAATATATTTTGTTGCTCCGTTTTAGTTTTAAGTCTCGTGTTGATTATAAAATCCTCCATTTGCGTTTGTCAAAAAAAGATAATTGATTACAAAAAGATTTTTTTTCTATCATGCAGTATACAACCTCTTTATAACCAATTTTATCATACTTACACCTGTAAGAGTATCAGTTAAAACATTCGTATATCGCTTTCTTGGCAAATACGAAATACACAACACAATTTTAATAGCTGATGCCCGCCAAATATGTGAAACAACATCCTGCAATGGTGATCATCCGAAACAAAAAATATATTTTGTTGCCCCGTTTTAGTTTTAACAGTCTCTTGTCGATTATAAAATTTTCCATTTGCGTTTGTCAAAAAAGATAATTGATTACAGAAAGAATTTTTATGTGTCAGGCAGTATATGACCTCTTAATAACCAATTTAATCATACTCATACCTTTTAGAGTATCAGTTAAAACATTCGTATATCGCTTTCTTGGCAAATGCGAAATACACAACACAATTTTAATAGCTGATGCCCGTCAAATATGTGAAACAACATCCTGCAATGGTGATCATCCGAAACAAAAAGTATATTTTGCTGCCCCGTTTTAGTTTTAACAGTCTCGTGTCGATTATAAAATTCTCCATTTGCGTTTGTCGAAAAAAGATAATTGATTACAGAAATTTTTATGTGTTTAGTTTTATTACGGGCTTGGTGGTACGTGCTGTCATGTGACGACTGTTTCGCGTTGTTACGCCTGTAGATCGCACTTATTGTGCGATTGGGATGGTACCGGAGACTTGAATTCTTGGAATGAGCACCGACAGTTACAGTTTTTTTGGGGACAGTTTCAATTGTTGGGACATACTTTGATGTAATTTCGTATAAATTGCTATTTAACAACTGAACAAATGCGTTTAAAGAGTTCATTTGCTTTTTGGTATGTTATTTGAACTATTTTTAAACATTTTTTATAGTTATTTTCCTAACAAGTGTGAAAAGTGGTAATTTTTGGCACTTTGGACTTCTTTAAAGCTTAAGCCTTAAAAATACACATAAAAGAACAACCAAAAACGTGTGTGGGCAGAGGAGGAAGTTTAAGGAACGACGAATTGTGGTGTCCATAAAAATAGCGGTTAGTATGGGTAACAATAAAGTTATTTTTAAATTATCAGATATCATGCTAATAGCTTTTTCTAATATATCGAGTGCCCAAAACACTGATTTCGCAACTTGCATCGATTTTTTGTAAAATTTATGCATTATAAACTTTATTTTAAAAAGGTTTATTTATAATCGCCATATTATTTAAATTACTATACACAAGGTGGCTTTTTATTGTTAAGCATTGGTTTATTATAGAACGTTTCACGAGGGTTTGTCCCCGTCATCAATGACGTAATTTGGGAAAAAAAGGGTTTCGTAGCTAATTCATATACATTCAATGCTGTTCACATTTTAATTAAAGTTAGGCAATATTGATGCAATTACTTTCAAAGCGCTTTTAGAGCACGTTCAGAATTGTTTTCTAATAAAATTTTTAATTCATCATGACCCGGGTTACCAATAAAATTTTTAATTTTCTTAAGGTAAAACCCAAAAAGCTTAAATCAAAATTCGATTGGACAGCGTTATCGGCGGATTCAAGATTCGCTTTATCTCAGCCTAAAAATATCTAGACTTAACGTATTCTTGTCTATATTTTGTTGATTTTTGTGTTTCTCATGATGAAAAAGCATCAAAATCCCCGATTTTTAGAAAATGGGTGTTTTTTGTCGGCATAAAGGAACAAGTAATTATCAGAATACATTTTAGAAAGATTTCATTCTTTAAAGCCAACAGTGTTAAAAAGCCTTATAGAAACCAGAAAGAAATACCTGGAATATAATACATATATAACAATTTGCAGTTAATACCTGGAATATAGCCCTATAGGTATAACGATTTGCAGTTATATTAAACTTTTTTCCCATTATCGGGCTAAAAAAGACGGTCTATAAATTGGTTTTATTTTTATAATATTCTTGTGCCGTGCTATATTAAACCTTGCTAGCAACAAACGTTTTCTTTTCGCATGTTCACTCTTTTTGGTAATTTTTTTTGTTAGTTTATGTTCTTTTTTTAATTTCTTTAATCAAATTATTTATATGGATGTTATATAGGTTTAACTGGATTTTTGAACACTAAAAAACAGAAATACCATAGCAGTAACTTATAATATGCGGTGGTGCCAGCATTATCACTTACTAAGTATAACTAAGTTGCAACCCAAAGAAAAGTCAAACGGCTTTACTTTTAAATCGACTTAAGAAAGTCAAGTTTATTCATAAAATGGTGCAATTAGGCCCATGAAGTTTTTACGAGAGACCAAAAATATCCAAAATAATTAAACGCGTGGTTTTTTACATCTTGTTTATACAAAAATGTATTTTTCCCTTTTTTCAATTTTCGTTATTCCATGAAATATCGTATAATAATTTAATATGTGTTTGGTGTTTTCATAATAATAAGCAACTACAAAACCATACGTTTGACTTATTTACAAAAGCAATAAATAATACACATAATTATGGGAGAAAAAAAAATAATAAACAATTTATTACAAAAAAAAATCCCGCGAAACACAAATGAACAAAAATCAAGAATGAATGATATGAAAATTCGAGCACTTTTATCATCGCTACTAAATTCTGATGAATCTGAGTCGTTTACATTTATAATAAAGGAAGAATATCTGAAGAGTCGAAATACGATCGATATCTTTCCAGGCTGCTTGAAAAGATTATTCGTATGGCGGTAGTAATAGGTCCATTTGTCAGGGGTTACCTATAGGAAAATAAAAAACATTAAAGGAAAAATGGTTAATTTAAAAACTTTCTTTACGAGTGCTTCATTCTATAAGCTTAAAACCGTTTGGGGGTAACTGGGGTTTTATTAAAAATATTCTTGAATCAGTACCTCTTGCCCTCCGACCATACCATTTCTATGGGATTAAACCCAAGCAATGATAAGGTGGAAGCCTCAGTATCGGTGACCATATTGTAATGCTAGTTCGTCAAGGCTAAAGAAGCAAACAGCATATTTTTTTAAATAATGTATTCTAAAAAAATATAAATTACTGCTTACACATATTTTTGTTCTGGTAAAGACTATTTAACTATATTTCATAAATCTATTTTCATGGGGGGTATCAGGATACTCGATATTTCTATCTTGTAACCATTTTTTGAAGTAGTTGTTAGACCAACGAGTTTGGAATCTTCTCTAATAAAC
The DNA here is from genome assembly GCA_019359885.1 of Listronotus oregonensis. Classification (NCBI taxonomy): domain Eukaryota; kingdom Metazoa; phylum Arthropoda; class Insecta; order Coleoptera; family Curculionidae; genus Listronotus; species Listronotus oregonensis. The sequence continues at coordinate 19,620 of JAHBCN010004818.1, read as the reverse complement.
CCGGAGTGGTAGGATGCGTTATCCATCACTATGTGGGATGGCTCTTCTAAATTTGTGAGCAAGTGTTCTGGAAACCACTTTTTGAAATTTTCAGCGTTCATGGCTTATGGTAATCACCGGATTTGGAACCAGATTTAAAAATAGGTTGCATTAGAAACAAAACCCGTCTCTGATCCAGCATACAAAATAATATATCGACGCCTTCTGAACTTTTCTTGACTTTTTAAATTGACCCAAACTTGCCAACTTTTAAAACGCTCCTTGCTATTATAACAAAAATATGTATATTTACTTTTTTGTAAAATTTTTAAAACAATTTTTTCTACAAACCTGTATATCCACTTTTCGTCCAAAAACAAAAGGTTTTAACAATACTGGCGGTAAAATTACCCAGGTATGACCAAAAAACAACTATTTTCAATGACATATGGCTGTTCTATTAAATATGTTCTGTTGGATATAGAATCTTTTCGCCATTTAAACTGCAGTGCTTTTAATCCTCTCAAAATTTAAAAAAGTTTCCCACACCATCAGATTCTGTTTGTTTCAGTAAAACTAATGAACATTTTCCCCCTGTAAAAAAATATGTATAATTTTTTTTATTTAATAAAATAAAGTTTATTTTAAATCCCCAAAACCTTCGTAAATTCTATTTCTAATGATTGCTCTGAATCTTATAAAGAGGGCTCCACAAGCTTGAATTCATTTTTGGGCTGCTTTTAAACCTCATTTTCTGATCAATACAGACTTATTTTTTTAACGTGGAAATTTCCGATTTCCCGGGGCATCAGCTACTCTCTACACATGCAAAGAAATATAGTCATAAATTACATTTAATATGTATACCAATAACAAACCACAAGAATAAACAATTCTACTTACCTCTAAAACTGCAGTAAAGTGGTAACAGGTTATTCCCTTCTCTCTCTCCTGTGTGAAATAGTCAATAAGGTTTAAAATCATAATTTTGTTCACCTTCTGAATACGGTCGGAGCATTTTACACAATAAAATACGAAAATGAAAAAAAAAAATCTGACTTACTTTTGACAAAAAAATTTTTTGACAAGTTTGAAATACCATAATTTAAAACCCATATTTTAGGATTTTTTGTAGCTTTAAAAAAACAGCTGCTGAACGGCAGCCATTTGTTAAAAAAAAACCCTTTTTACTCATTAATTTTTTCAGTCTGTTTTTGACCTTTTAATTTGTTAAAAAGGTGGCAATTGATGACGAAAGTACAAACCTCTTTAAACGGGTAAATATTATTATACCTATACCTAAAAAGATTGCCAAATTCCTTGGAGTTTCCAATGTAAGCGCCTACACCGGAGTATGTAAACTAAAGACGAGTGATGTTCGGTTTCAAATGTTTAACAAAACGTCATTCTTAGTGTTATCAATAATTTTAGTAGGCAACCTGTCAAAATCTGACATTCTGTTAAACATTCAAAACCCGTTTTTAAACCCTAGCAATTGTTAAAGTTAAAAACGGTTTAGAATGTTAACAAATGTCGGCCCGGCCAATAAAATCCGGGGGAAAAAAAACGTTTTGTTAACATTCTAAACCTTAGGTTTAAAATTTTAAGCCCCTTGCTAAATTTAAAACCCCCGATCATCACTGGCCCCTTTCTTTATGAAATTAAATTGACGACTGTTTGAAACAGGGGTTAATAATTCGATAGGTAAACTAAGAACCAAATTAAAGAAGAAAAAATTACCAAACTTTCAAACAGAATGAAATTATTGCGGCCCATAAAAAAATCCCATATTAAAACTTTGTTACCATCTATGAAGGAATAATTTAGACCAATATAAATGCCCTTATTTTTGGTCGGTCATGGTCAGTTCTGGGAAGTTAAAGCGGCTTTTTATTTTTACAAATTCAAAAGCCCTTAGTTTTGGTCGGTCATGGTTGGTTTTGGTTAGTTTAAGCGCAAATCTTGGTCCTCAGTTTACCGGTGCTTTGAAAAACAGTTAGTCCTTAGTTTACCTGGTACCAAAGATAATACTACTACGGATAGATGGTTCATTTAAATGGAAGCCCTGAACCCAGTTGGGAGATATCAGTGCTTCCGTAATGCGAATAAAATTAAGTCGTAACCCCCCCCAAACGAAACGAGGTACGAAACCATGTGCGACGTTGTCAATGTCTGTCGCTTTTACCTTATTCGGAAAACGAAGTAGCGAAAGCGGGCGGCTAAACGGGTTGGATTTAATTTTAAAGTAAAGGGCCTGCCGGCAACACTGTTTAACTTTCGTTCAAAAATTGAAATGCATAGCGCGAAAATCTCTCGATGGACATCGGCCCCGCGTTGCAAAGTCCATTAGGGGTTTTAAAAATATACCATTAAATGGTTTATCTCCGTAGTAGTATTATCTTTGCTGGTACCAAATATTAAATCTAATTTTTTTTCCTCAGTTTTCATGGGCCCGCCTACACTGGGTACTTTCTCCCACTTTACTAAAGGCCCTTACAGTAAGTTGTTAGGCTTTAGGCCTGTGTGCACTATCCCAAGATAAAAAAAAACTACCTTAAATACAGCCAGCATTAATTGACACAATTTTTAACTGCAGGTCACCTTTTTTATCCCGAGACATTAGATAGAGTTTAATTTTATTTAAAAATAATTTTAATTTCGTAAAAAAATGTTTAACTTAAGTTTTAATATATACAGGGTGTTTCAAAAAACATGGACCATCGCTCGTAGGGTAATTCTTAACTAAAAAATAATAAAAAAAGTCCTATGCACATGGGTCCGGAAACGCAGGGTTTTTCAACCGAAGTTAAAGTTTCAATTTTTTCAATTTTTCAAATGACCTAAATACCACTCAAGATTTTAATGAAACTTAAAACAAAAGTGTATTAATAAAGTGCATAGTTTTAAGTAAAAACCTGCTTACAGCTGCTGCAGGGCGTGCGTCGGGTAACTGAAAAAATTTTTTTAGAGAAAGAATATGTGCGCCACTGACTTTCATTTTGATGCACCAGGTATGGAAGCTTATTACATAAGCCACAAAGTTACCTCTTGGTATTTTTTCGTTTAGGGTTGCTTAGCAGATATGGTTAATTTTATAAAATGTGAAAAGTACCCATCCGTCGGCGTAATGAAAAAGTAATTGTGAAACACCATGATTATTCAAACTCTTGTTTTTACCAATACATGACTTAGTATCAATTATTGAGGGAGTATCAATTTTCCATCAATATTTGGGCTGATGTTATTGGAAATCACATAATTGGTCCTGTTGTTCTACCGAATCGTCTTGAACAGAATCCTATTTAAATTTTTACAAAAAGATTTGCCGGAGTTACTACCACTTTTTGTGAGAAATGGTCAATGTGGTTCCAGCAGTTGAGAAATTTAGCGGCATAGGTCACCGATGGATTGGTCGTGGAGGTCGGTCCATGCCACCTCGATCTCGGACCTGAATCCACTAGAGTTTTATTTTGGGGTCATTTAAAAATGTTTATAAACACCATTAAATACACAAGAAGAATTATTAAGAATAGAAAATCATTTGTCATCATTAGAAGATCACAATATTTGCAGAAGAGTAAGAAGATCTTTGCGGAGAAGGTTAAATACTTGTAACAACGCTAATGGTGGTCATTTTTAACATTTTCTTTGCTTTAAGTAAGTGTATTATCAAAACAAGAGTTTTGAATAATCATGGTGTTTCTACGATTACTTTTTCATTACGCCGACGAATGGGTACTGCACATTTTTATAAAATTAACCATATCTGCTAAGGGAAAACCCCTAATCGAAAAATACCGGGGGAAATTTTTGTGGCTTATGTAATAAGCTTTATAACTTGTGCATCAAAATTTAAAAATCAGTATTTTTTCTTTCTCTAAATATTTTTATATTACCCGCCGCACCCCCACTCCGGCTAAAAGCGGGTACTAACTATGCCAAATACCCTTTCAAATCAAAATTTCTTTAAAAAAAATCGGTTGGTGTTTTTTTAAGTCATTGAAAAAAGAAAAAAAATTAAATTGTTGTATTTGGAAAATGTTTCCGGTGTTATCAGTTTACTTTAATTAATCGGCGATGGGAATATTTTGAAACCCCTTATATTTTAACCTAACTAATTTTTTAAATGTTGAAAGGGGAATTTAAATAAATTTAAATAAAACTTTTTTCAAATTTAACCCACCTTACACTCCTATTTAAACACACTATACAGTAAAGCAAGTACTGCGAACATGGACGATCTAGACGATTTTGGATGTACCTAAAAACGCCGCACGCATTGCTTTTCGATCAAAATTTTTCCGCCAAAAATTCAAACGTTTATTTCTGAAATAGTTCTTTAGTATCGAAAGCTCGACAGCAATAGTTGTACTGTGTCGATTATTTGCGACCAAAGTTTTTTTTAAAAGTTTTAAAAATTTGGGTGTTTACGAACTGGAAGACAAATTTAAATTATTGAATGGAATTACCGGGGAAAAAACCTGTTAGGGGAATGGGAATTTTTTAATAATTTATTTCTAACCAGGCCACCCGATTTCCCCTATTCCAAATCATTAAAAACTTTTTTGACATTTGGTTGTTTAACTCCAGAAAACTAAACATGATAGTGCCTCAAAAAAAAACAACAAAGGAAATGAAAAATTATGGTAGTGGCAAAATGTTATTAAAATCCTCAGTTTCCATTAATACATCCCGGACAGGTTTTTTGAGCAGAAGATCAGTGGAAAAAAGTGCTGAAAAAATTGATACCGATCCTACAAAATAAAAAAACCAATGAAATTTTTTCCCCGATGATCATTTAGAGAAGGCAATTTTTTTAAACTGTAATGGAAATGAAAAATAACAATGAAAATTTTATAAGAAACATTGTTTTACTGATGAATCGACATTTTTTACTTCATGGTCTCACCCAACGATTTTTTCTCTGAGGTCACGTAAAATCATAAATTTATGTTTCAAAAAATAGGGCTAATAATCTACAAAATTGCAATTACAAATTGGGATGGTTTTGGATTATTACCCTTAACATTTAGCAAATGTCAGAAAGGGGTTTTAAAGACAATCGTTATTTTGGGGTCAAGAAAGGGGGTTTTTTGATCATCTTTGATAACTTGAAAAAGTTTTCTTTTTATTCTATGAATGCACATTAAATTATTTTTTTTAAAATATCTTCAAAGTTCCATTATTTATTTGAAAAATTATTTTATTTTATTAGGAAAAACTGTTTGGTTTTAACTAATTTTAAATTTATGACGATAAAAATCAATCGGGGTCGGTTGACGCTAGCAACTCCTGCTACTTGCCTATAAACATGCACCTCTTACTGAAAATAAAACGTAGTAAACAACTAAACTGGACAAGATAATTCTTCGAATTTATACCGCACTCCCACCAGTCTAACCAAAATGCGCCACGAGAGAAAACGAGACGGAAGTTGAGATGCAAGCCACAAAATTTTTATTGGTATTTTAAAAATTTGGGGACATCAAAATTGTCCAGGACCCCCCTATGTTCGCAGTACCCCGGGGGCTTTACTGTATAAAAATAAGTAAGTGACATCGTCATCATGGGCATGGCCGCTTCAGCAAGGAGCGGCATAAGGAAGGAATAACGTCTAGTGACAACTGCCAAGGTAATTTTATTTTTTCATATAAGATGAAGCGATATTAAAAAGATTAAGAAAAAAAATGAATTATTTAATATTTGTAGCTTTCCGGGTACTTAAAAAAATGTGAAAAATGCATCTGTGAGTTATTTGCCATAGAATCCCTAAAAACATAGAATAAGATTTTCGTTATTGGGCCCCTTATTAATTGTTTCGATACGTATCAGAAAAAAAGAATTTTATATTTTTTATGTTTAGTAGCAACAAAATTAATTTAATTATTAAAAGAAATTTGCGATTTAAATAAGAAAGAAGAAAGTAACGCCTAAAATGCCAAAAAGCAAAAAGTCAAATATTTTTAATGTGTAAGTATTTTTAGTATATTTATTGATATTTTATCCGTTTTGTTGGTGATCCAAATGTTTTACCTTAATAAATTTTTTTATTATTATAACATTGTTATATAGCAAAGTAATTTATTAAAAAGATTGTTGTTTAAATTGTCATTGACATTGTAGTTTTTAAATAACGTTTTAGATCTATCTTTTTTGGCCAAAATTTACGGAAAAATACCACTTTTATAACCATGTCCTTCCTTACCTTTTAGAATACCCAAAATACAAACCTATATATAAATTAATACGAGAAATGAAATGTTCGAGGTAAGAACAGATCTATTTGCTCATAGTACGGGAATATATGGAGGCGACCTTTACCCTGACCTTCACCCATCTGCTTAGCTATTAAAAACAGGGTATTCACGAAAACGTAGGCAGTTTCCCGTATATAAAAAACACGCTCTGCTATTGGTATATGTTTACATACATAGAAAAAAAACTTGTATGAACTAGACCAAATAGTTAAGCACTATAGAGGCAGCCAAAACTTTGCCTAATATATCCCTAGAAATACCTTAACTAGCTTACAAAAAAGTTCCAGTATATATCCTAATTTTGTTATATAAAAAATAAAACTGTTTTTTAAATAAAACAATAATTTTGCCTGATGCAGTAAAAAGACTTTGCTAAAATATATGCCAATTTACCAATTCCCATCATCATCTATTGTAGAATATTTTACGAAAAACGTGAAAAAACTTAATTACTCTTAACTTCCACCATGTTGAAAATACCTGAAGCAAAAGATTCTACTTCAACGTGGCAAAATTCTACTGGAGTAAATTGTGTCCAATTCTCATTTAAGCAATATGGATAGATAATCAATGATAAAACAATTGAGCTGAGAATATAGTTAAGTTAGAACTAGATGACGCAGATCGTGATGAAATTGGTAATGATGAGGATGATGATGTTGATGACTATGAAGATTACTGTAACGAAAATTACAATAATAACAATAATCATAACTATATTGATCACGATGAACATGACGATGATGATCAGGATAATTATCATTATAATGATTCCGATGATTATGACGTTTATGATGATATTTGATAACCAAAATGTATAGGGATGTATAAGGATATGTTTAAGATATGTTTATTTTTATTTATTTCAATGTAGTGTGTATAGGGAAAATATACGTGCTGTTGAGTGAATTCCTGTGCCTTAATCAGATGTCTCCCGCGGTGCCTCTGAGATACAGCGCGACCTCTCAGAGTATCTGCCTTACTGCGGGAAAGCGGGGCTCTGCCGTGGTGGAACTATTACTTTCCCACCCAAACAGAAAGCGGACAGAACCGCTTTCCCAAAGGAAAAAAAGTGAAAAAAAGGTGCGCTGACCAAACGGATAAATTCATTTCGAGAGGTGCCACCCAAGGTCACAAAACAGACAAAAATTTCGGAGACCGAAACGGGTGAATCCCCTTTTAAAAAAAACCCCCCAAAGTTGCAGGGGCCTGTTTTATGGGGAAAGGGGTTTAAACCCTTATGAAGAAACAGGTGCTTAGGAAGGGGTTCCTGAATCCAAACAGAAGGCGGAAAACCCTTTTTTTCGGAAAAGGGTTTAAACAAAAAAACAAATGGGGCCGTTTTCATAAGGAAAAGGGCCGGGAAAAACGGGCCCCAGGAAAGGGAAAATCTGGTTCCTGTAACAAGGACCTGGTATTTTCCCCCGTCAGTATACCGGAAGAGGAGGGCATAAAGGATCTTCGTCTGCTCGTCATACTTTCGAGGAGACAAAGGGGAAACCCGAAACATATTTGCTCGTGTCCTTAGCGACACAAAAAAAAAAGGAAATGTAAGAGTCTTTCCCAATCTGATACCCGGGTTTGTTGGAAGTCTAATCCTGTTGGGAGAAATATAAAAAGGTGTGAGCCACAATAGACCGAGCGGTCGTGGTGGAGGGCGTAAAAAGTCCACTTACTTTAAACCTAACCTAACCTAGTAAAATAAATGATAAAATTTCTTTTAAAAATAGTGTTATTGTTCGATAAATAATTACTTATTTATCCCTGAACCCCACTGTAATATTTTCCTTTAGTAATAGCTTAACCATAAAAAATATGATGGACTTTTGAAGTAATAGTTTTAATAAAAAGTTAAACATTTAGTTTAAAATTTCGTAAGAGGGTTCTACAGGGGCTCCGTAAAGTCTGATACAGCACGACGAATTGAGAAAATTCCTCTTTTTCATATTCAAGTGTCACACCACTTATTAGAATATTTTTATTAATAGAGTGCAAAAAGTCACCAAGCATTTAAGGCAGGTTAAGCGTAGGCATACCGGTCGTCGAGGTGACGAAATTATTGTGTATTAAAATTTCACGTTGGAGATAATAATTTCGACTTGGTACGAAGACACGTGCATAAGTTAACAGTTTTTATGTGGCTTTGCTTCGATTCATAACGGTTTGTACAAACGTCTTAAATGCCTCTATGTATACAGAATTTATATGGGCATTCGTCTACGATAATAAAAAATATATTTTAAACAAATGGAAATAAGACATTCCTAAAATACGGTTTCCAGGAGTTATTAGAATCTCCTTTTAATGCTCAATACTTGCAAATATTATAAGTTGTTAATTAAATTCAGTTGTAGATATACATGGGCTTAGCTGGGTTTTAATTCTTTTTAATCTAGACCACTTGTAAACCAAATTTTCAATTTAGAATTTGTAAAAAAAAGTTGTTTTTTTCCTCTCCCCCAGAGAAAATCTAAGTTTCAAAACCAAATCCTCTATTTCCATTTTTTTGTGAATATGATCAAATTTTATCGTCAAATCCTAAATTACGCAAAAATATTTGCATTTTTCTTAAAATAAGAGGCATCGGAAACATGTGTACAAAAAAATTGTCGAGTAAAAAAACTGCTGCTATGATTTTTTTAAAAACATAGAGAACTATTCCACAAACAAAAAGTGGTGTGTACTGGGTGTCGGAGTGGGATTTTCTGGCGTATTTTTTTTCGCTGAACACGAATCTAAAGTCAAAATTGAGATTTAAATTGTAAAAAACAAGAAAAAATAAAAAAACTGATGCGGTACATTTACCGGCAGAAACGTGCTACCACGGAATTTAGACTACTGCTATATAGTGTGTCCCAAATTGGTGGGGAATGTATGGGGATCTTGGAAACCACGATAGATAGAAAATCGGTTAAATGGGGAAAGTTTTGGACAATTATGTTTATAAGCTAATCCCGTTTACTACATGGTTTTAACTATTCAGGTTTTGATAAATTTAAACCTGAAACATGCATTTTGAAAATGTCCATATTTTTTTTTATAAGTGAAAATAATTCAAATTGTAAAATTCTTCAAAGAAATTTTTTGTAGAATATGACCGAGTAGTCGTTTTTTATTTTCTACGTTTCGGGTTTTTAGAATCATTATCAACTTTATTTTTTCATATGGACGCCGTAGTGGATTTTTACCCAGCCAAATAGTGCTTTTTTTTTTCTGATTTTAACAATGTATAACATGTTATAATTTAAGAGTATATAACCTTATTTATTTCAAAAAAATAAATATTTTCTTAGTTGGCCTTGATTCCGGTGAACGTCATTTTTTTTTATATTAAAATATTAGTCATGGCAAAATAGATAAGCTAAACAGATATGTTACAGAAATGGGTTTCGCAAACATAGCTATAACGTTAATACCGTGTAACAACAAAATGTAATGGCGCCCATATGAAAAAGTAAAGTTGATTAATCATCAACCAATAGGGTGCCCTATTGGATTTTTTCGCAGCTAAATAGTGCTTTTTATTCTTATTTCAACAATGTATAACATGTTATAGTTTAGGACTTTAACCTTATCCACTTCAAAAAACAAATATTTTCTCAGTTGGCCTTGATTCCGTCGAACGTCATCTAGCGTCATTATCAAACTAGCTCCCGGGGAAGTTATTAATTTTTTTTTAACTTTGTAAAATGGTTAATTATTTTTAAAAAACAACTTAATGTTTTGCAACGTTATTTTCAAAGAAAAGAAATGTTAATATAAACTGGGAAACATTTCGACAATTTTTTCCCGAAAGGGATCCTAAAACAAATACTTTCGAAATCTGGTTACAAATTTGCTTAAATTCGGAAATTTTTAAAATCCACGACCTAAAAACGTTGAAGAAAATCGACAACGAGATGCTGCAGTTAAAACATTTTAAAGAAAATCCATCTTCAGCCAGGGATGTTGATAGAGAATTCCACATACCTAAGTCAACCATTCATGGGTAGTTGGACTATTTAAAAAATATTGTTAATATGTTGAGAAATAGGGACAACATTTTGAATTTTAGGTCGTTATTTTACATCTTTATTTTAGTAGGAAATTAGTTTAGCCACTTTTCATTGTTTTTGTTTTCCCCTTGTTTCAATTAACTTGTTACGTGTAGTTTTGTTGTAACACGGTATTAACGTTATAGTTTTGTTCGCGAAACCCATTTCTGTAAAATATCTGTTCAGTTTTTTTATTTTGCCAATTACTAATATTTTTTTGTTTACAAAAAATGACGTTCCGCCTTAATCAAGGCCAACTGAGAAAAAAATTTGTTTTTTTAAATAAATGGGGTTATAAACCTTAAATTATAACATTTATACATTATTGAAATCAGAATAAAAAGCACTATTTGGTTCGTAAAAATCCCAATATGGCGTCCATATGAAAAAATAAAGTTGATGATGATTCAAAAAACCCGAAACGTGAAAAATAAAAATTGACTACTCGGTCATATTCTACAAAAAGAGTTGCTTTGAAAAAGTTTTTACAGATTTGAAAAATTTTCACTTATAAAAAAAAATGGACGAATTTCGAAAATGGATGTTTCAGGTTTGTTCAAAATTTATCAAAAACCTGAATAGTTAAAACCATGTAGAAAAAACGGGTTTAACACTAACATAATTGTTCAAAACTTTCCCCATTTAACCGATTTTCTATCTATCGTGGTTTTCAAGATCCCCGTACATTCCCCACCAATTTGAGACACACTGTATAAACTATTAAAGATAAAATTCATAAAACAAAAAATGAATTGTATAGAAAAGTACACACGTACACATTTTTGATAAGATAAATGATTATTTTTGACAAAAAAAATTGTTCAAAATAGGTTTTTTTTTCATTATTGTGATTTTTTTTATTATATATTACTTTATTTAGTTAAATCCCAAATCACTTAAAATTTGCAAACAAAATCAAAAATTTTAATTTCAAATTTTTTCCAGAGGTATACTTTAAAAAATCCTAGAATTTGGTTTTTTGATTATAACTCTAAAAATAATGCATTTATAAAAAAATGTCTAAAAAAACTTTATGTCGTAAATAGTTTCGTGTATCATTTATAGTTTTTAAGATATTGACGTTTTAAATTTAAAAAAGGTAATTTCTGAAATTACGCCTTTCCTCAATTTTTGCTTTTTGACCCTCAATTTGACTTGAGATTCGTTCGGGAAAAAAATACTCCAGAAAATCTTAGTCCGACACTCAGCACATACCACTTTTTTTGTGGACCTGTGTAATTCAGCAAAACTTTGAATTTGACAATGAAATTTGATCAAATTTTTGGAAAAAATACAAATTGAGGATTCGCTTTTCAAAATTTGATTTTCCTGGGGAAAGTTAAGGGTTAAAAAATTAACTTTTTTCGCAAATTCCAAAATGATTTTTTTACCAAAGTGTTCTCTTTGGGACCAATAGTATCTGGTTTATATTTAGTGTGGGTCCCATATTCCTTTTTCAGATATAAAAAATTAAACATAGTAGCTACGCCCTTGTAGATAGATATTTTTATTTTACACAATATTTTTTGGGTTATTCGCCAGGCATGCGACAAGAGACCGCTTCGTTCCAGGTCCTAGGGTATAGATATGTGCACTAAAAGGTACACAATCTCAATTTACTTTTACGAACTTACAGATCATTTAAAAAACTAAAAAACTTTTTAAAAAAAAAAAAACGACCGTTATCAGATTAAAATAAACTTATTAATGTCAATCTGGGCACAACGTAGTGCGCCAGATCCAGTTTCGGCATGACGCACGCAGTGTGTATTATACACAAAGGATCTCATCGTGTTTTCTACATTCTCATAACTTTGTTATCGTGCCACAAAGTATAAGATTTGGTAAGCAAATTAACATAGGTATTCCAATAACTTGTAAAAAAATTGAGCAGCATATTTTAAGTGGTGTCTGAGATATTCAATTTTAAAAATCCCATTGTACTACTGACTGACTACTCATTGACTTAAACATCAAAACTATGGGGCACTTTTAGGCTCCCAAAACTTGAAATTTGGTATGTAAGTAGGTTTAAGGACACAAGGAAACATTTTGAAGAATTTATGTTATTACTCGGAACGTCCCTGATACTGGATGGTAATATCGTATATTTATGCGGTATTTTATAAGTTTACAATTTAATTGAACCTGAGTGTTTAAAGTCATAATTGTCTTAGAATTTTAAATGCAGCAGGGTTTTATACCATTCATTAAACTAAGAAAAAAAGAGACAAGACCATGCAAAAAAAAGGTTAAAAAATTGATTGTGGCTGTGTGCTCGTAAGAATGTAAAAATAAAAAACCTTGTATTTTTTGCAATTTTTTTAAACCAATATCCTAGCAAAGCGCTTTTGGTAAAAATCATCATCAGTGCTATTCGTCAAGCAGGAGTTACAGCAATTGGAGCGTACATAATAATGTACAGAAAATCAAAAAATCATCACATTAATAAATTAACAAATAAAAAGTAAAATTGTGAATAAATCCTTACATTTTCACCTTCGAACGGGCGATTTTTAAAATTTAAACCACAAAAATACCATTTTGTTGGAAAGACGAACATGTGGTAGATATGTGAAAGACAATTATTTGTCAATTAGTAGTTCGTCGTATACAAGCAAGTCGTATCGCAGCTCGTCGAGTTTGAGAGCTACTATGTATTCTAGGGGATGAAAGCGCTGGAACAGAAAATGCAGAGTGGGTAGATGAAGTTAAGGTCGACAGAAATTTCGTTAATGCAGAAAATCATAATCCAATGCCAATTTTAGACATTGCTGAGCATTTGAAGGACCCTTGGACTGCTGATATTAAAATAAAAAAATATTTATTTGCTTTTTTTTTTTTAATAATTATTGCTGTATTAAAAGTTTATTATTAATTTAATAAATATTTTAAAATTTTAAAATTTATTTTATTATTAAATTAAAAGGGCCTTTCTATAGGGATGGTCCAGCTTTTGTGACGTAATATTTATAGGCGAGTCGCAAAAAGTGGACGCGGTGTGACGAAGGGGGGAGGGGGTCAAAAATGGTGAAGTTCAGCGTGACGTACTTTTAAACGGCTTAAACCTTACTTGCCAAATTTCAAGTTTGTAACTCCTCGAAAAGCGCCCCATAATTTTGATCTGTTAATGAGTGAATCAGTCAGTGGTAAAAAAAGGCAAAATTCTAAATCTAATATCTCAGAAACCACTTGACACAACTGACCTTAATCTTTCACAGAATATTAAAATAGGAATGTGAATTTACTTACCAAATATCATTCTTTCATGTGAAACAATAATAATATGGAAAAGAAAAAGGGCCTTTTCGTGGGTTTTACAAACTGCGTGCCCTTAGGGTTTTTAAATACTTTAGAATTAAGTTGAATTTTAAAATAACCGAAGTATCTTACCGAGCATTTAAACAGAATATTTAAAATTCTAATGTAGTTACAGACAATTCGTAATTAGTGCGCTTGAAAATGAATTCGCATAGCGGTAAAAAAAAATTAATATGCGATGAAAAATATTTTACCCATAAAAAACGCATTGTCTATCCGAAAAAGGACACGGACTTCATCGCACACCAATTTGTATTAACCTCTTGTCTACCGAAGAAAAAAGTTATTGCTCTCGCACAATTAATTGACGACTTACAGTCTTTCACCAGCCATTAAGGAACCGTTCAATGATTATTATATTCATCATTAGGCTTGTCTGGCGTCTATACTTTGATAATTTGAATGACATTTCCATTGTTGAGCCGATCGAGAACGGGCATTTTATTGATTATTGTTGTCGCGGAACTTTTTTGGTCTGAAACTGAAACCGTTGTTTGATGATTTTAATTTTTTATTGTGGTATAAGGGAAACAGGTCCGAAATGATAATTTACGGTTAAGAAACCCGACAATACAAAACCACTAGTGATTTATGGGAAGTGAGTAACATTATTTATAGGTTGCAAAAAAAGTTAATTTACTTATACAGGATGTCCGAAAAAATGTGGAAAATCTTTTTCCGTTTAGGCCTTTTTTTCGGAGATATTGGCTCCCAAAGAAATACACTTTCTTTAACAGAATTTTTGAAATATCAGGTAATAAATACTACAAGTTTATATGAACTTGTAGTATTTTTTGTCACGTCTTTTTTTATATATTCACATTCACTGTTCGGCATTGGTAAGTTTTTTATTACTCAAAATATAAAATTGATCAAATTTTTAAAATAGTTACCTAACCTTTTTTATGTCTTTTAATAAACAATTAATAATCGTGTTTGCAAGTTTAATAGTAAAATAGAATGTTTGTAAATGCAACTATATATTTTATAACCATTAAAAATATTTTTTAAAGAATTATAAATAAATACAGCATTTGATATATCTTTAATAGTTTCGGAAATATGGGCATCGACATAAGTTTAAAATTAAAATTCCCTTTTTTAAAAAAAATATCATTTAGAAAGTTAAAAAAATACTACATTTAAGATGGCCATCTTTTATAGTTTAGAAAATATGAGCTCTTAAAAGGGTCAAACATGCTGAAATGTTTCGTGTCGTATACATGTAGAGGCATCAGGCCGTAACTTGGCCTGGCGCATTATTTTTTCGCCCAGATTTTTTTCCATTTATGTCTAAAAATGTCAATTAAAAGAAATAGAAAAACTTTATATATATTTGACATATTTTGAATTTTGAAACGTTTTTTTTTTGTATAAGAGATTAAATTTATTTTTCCCAGTCAATTTTTTCCATTTCCAAGAGCCTTATATATGTCGCACTCACATGGCGTAATTGTCCATTTCATATACTGAATGAAGTGAAACCAAATAAATAATTTTTTATTTCACCATCTGGAAAATATTTGTGTCCAGTTCATAAAATTGATATATCATTTTTCCACTTGGTGAAACAAGACGATATTACAGCATCTGGACACAAAAATCATCCAGTTCCTGTACTGTATATTTGGATTTTTCTATTCACTGTAATACAATGCAATGACCCAAATTTTTGTTTAGTTGTGGTTAGTTTTTCCGTGTAATGTTGATTAAGAAGCGTATAAAATTATCTTTGATATTAAAAATTTTGCTTTAGTAGTTTAAAATAATGTTATGCCATTCAAACACCGACGACTGATTTCCCCGATATAAGTTAAGAAATGGATGATTTTTGTGTCCAGATGGTGTAATATATTCGCTTCCCCTAAAATGAAAAAATACATATTTATTTCATGAACTGGACATAAAAATTGTCCGAAAAGTGATATAAATATTATTACACTACCGGTTTTCCCAACCTTCACGAAATGGACAACTAAGCCAATTAAAAAGTGGGTGCGGGATATCTACTTCAGATTTGGGGTAGTAATCAAGGCCGCCCCAGAAAAAAGTAGAAGATCAAAAGTTAAAAGAAATTAAAACACAAATAAAATACTACAAGTTGAATTTCTAAATAATATCATACTCATTTAATTCTAAAGGGGTTTGTAAAATTTAAGTATTTAGACGAAAATTGTTTTATTTTAGGTAATTTTTTAAAAACCCATGGGGTCGACGGATATCCCAACCCCCTGCCAGCGGCTTTGTACTAGATTACATATATATATATATATATATATATATATATATATATATATATATATATATATATATATATATATATATATATATATATATATATATATATATATATATATATATATATATATATATATATATATATATATATATATATACTATATACAGTGTCCCAAGGATGAAGGCGAATTTATACGTAAATATGACAAAAAATTTTGGGGTTGAAATTTGACCGTTTGGCATCCAGCCCTGCTTGATTAAAAAATAAAATTTAGCATATTTTTATTTTTAAAAATCAAGCATGCCTTGGTACAAACATTTTTTAAATTTTATGAGTAGGTAAAGTAGTATTTCTGGAGCAAGGTATAAAAAAGTTTATAAGAAAAAGTTGTTTAGAATGCAAAAATTATGCCCGAATACCGAATTTCATAACCATAGGCCTAATTTGATTTTACGTTTTGTGTACCAATTAATTTTTTATTCATATTTAATACTAAGTAAATAATTTAAACTTAAAAATCAAGTAGGCCTATAGTTATAAATAATAATAAAAGCATTCGCTTTTCTTATAAACACCTTCTTGCCTAAATACTACTTTACTCATAAAATTTAAAAATATCGTATCAGAGCATGTTTATTTTAAAAATAAAAATATGCTAAATTTGGTACGTCAAGCAGGCAGATACTGATCAGAATTTACTTTGTCATTCACTATAAATTAAGCATCTAAGTTTTATCTATATATATATATATATATATATATATATATATATATATATATATATATATATATATATATATATATATATATATATATATATTTATATATATACAGGGTGCCACAGATTCGAGTGCATGCATGGGGATCTCGGAAACCGTAAGAGATACAGAAGTCCGGTTAAATTATAAGCAAATTGCGCATTTAGATTGCCTAACAACATGCCGATTAGAAAGTTGTAAAACTCCGAGTACTTCCGGAGATATCCGAAAAAAAACGAAATTTGCTGATTTCGTTTTTATTTTTTTCTGACGTTATTTAAAGAGATAGGGAAAAACAAAAGACACATTCTCATGGCCACTTCTTAAGCTCTACAAAACAGCGTTGAGAGAATTTCCGTACGACGTTTCGTTTTTGTTAGACCATCATCAACTTTATTTTTTTAAATACGGACCTTGGTATTTTATTTAATTTTTTTTGAACCCCTTATTATCCCAATTACAAAAATGTATAACACTTAATATTTATTAACAAATATGGAACGCCCCTATAAGAAATGATGTGCGTTCCTTGTCTTACTCATTGTCTCTAATGGAAAATATGTTTATTTAACGAAAAAATATTAAGTGTTGTCCATCATTGTCATTGGGATTATAACTACTTCAAAAAAGTGCAATAAACAATTGAGTGCATTTAAAAATAAAAGTTGAACCAAACGTCATGAAATCTCTTAACGTTGTTTTGTAGAGCTTAAATGACCATGGTAATCTTTTGTTCCCTATCTCTTTAAATAACGTCGAAAAAAACAAAAGCGGAGATCAGCAAATTTCGGACTCCGGACTATCAGGCTACAGGCACAACCACAATCGGCACATGATAAATGCACAACTGCCATAATGCTACGGCTCAGCGTCAATACAACTACTCAATGACCTATATATATATATATATATATATATATATATATATATATATATATATATATATATATCTCCTTTTCTTCATTTGTTTTTATAATTTATTTCAGGCTTTCAACCAGTCACTGATGATGTATCTAAGTAATGTGTGTTTGAAAAATTTCTTACGCTTCGCTAAATTAAGGCTAAAGTGTTATAGTTTTTATTTTATATTAGAAATATCAATTAATATACTATTTTAATTGTCATGTTTGTTTTGCAGTTACAACGGTACCAGCTACACATTCAATATCAATCTACTTATCAAGTGAGAGAAAGATGATGAAGATAAATTGTTTTGTCGCAAGACATGATTAAATAATTAGTATTAGATATTTTTTGTTATATACTGCAATTAGTTTTGAAAAAAATGAAATGTGATTTTGTATAAACAAATATTTAAAAACAATTGATGCTATAAAAGTTTATAAAAATTAAATAGTTTTTTACCCAAAATTTCTCTAGGTAATACAAAATACATATCATATCACAAAAGTAACATGCCACATGCCTATGTCATGTGGTCTTTTTGGGTCAAATCTAAAATGATTGAATCAAAATTTGAAAATTCGCTTGCCTGACCTTATATTTTTTTAGTTAAAGAGAGATACAGAAAAATATTTTATACAAAAGATTTTTTATAATAGCTGTTGATTAATCTGCCGTTTTCAGAATGACCTAACCTCTTTTTTTTAATAGAACACCCTGTATATTTTAATCTAAAAAAAATACTTTTAGATTCTCTTTTCAGAAATATAACACACCATAGATGATATTGGTTTTTATGTGATTTATTTAAACGAATTTATATTTTAGCTCTTACTGCCATTTAACGTTATTTTTATTACAACATTTTAATTTGTAAAAATGACTTATTAACATTTTGAAAAATTTGATTTAATATTAGATTATAAAAAAAGTAAAAAAGAAACAAAAAATGGCGCAAAATTTATATTTTGTTAGCTATCCAGACAGACAGAAACCAGTATCTTAACTTTTATTAAAGTGAAAACTTCTTTAGGGACGTTTAGCACTTTTTGTGAGAAAAGTATTTTAGTGGTAAAAAACATAGTAGTTTTATTTATCAGTGTTCTTCATGATGATTAATTACCACATAGTAACGGCGAATAGCATCAATTTAAAAAAAAAACATTTTTCGACTTTTTCAACTTTTTAGAATAGAATACCCCCTTAACCATAAACCCATAACGCTTTTTAAATACCCTTTAACGAAATATCTATAAAAATATTTAAATAATTTCTCAGCGAAAGCATGCAAATAGTTAAAATAATACCATAATTTCCTGTAATTGCGGTAGTAAATTTCTTAGCGTATTAAAAAAAATCTTTCGAATAAAATTATTCGCCTGTAATCCCCCTCCCCCCCGACGCCAATAAGATTGTCTTGTCCCCATCTTGTCTGCTGTCTGCAAATGTAAAATGTTGCGTAACCGCGATTTGATTATGGCGATGATTAAATTTACACATTCTGCACTTGTACTAGAATAAATAAGGAAAAAGCGTAAATAATTAGGCTAGTTTAATTATACCTTTATTATTGGTTAATTATTTTTATTACCGACAGTAATAAAGATACCATTGTTACAGATGTTTTTATTATTGCTTTTAAGTGTCTTTTGTTTACTATTTCTTTGGTACTTTAATAGTTATTTACCAATTAAGAGTATTAAAAATGGCTCTTAATAATCAAGACCATTCATCATATTTTTCAGATGATCGTTTTGTTATTAAGCTAGGTTTTCTCCTGCGCAAAAATAACTCGATATACCATTTGGCGAGAATTTCTCGCGAAGTCCCTGTTTGGGGCAAAATATTTTTAAAAAAGGGAAAAAATTTTAACATAGAGGGAAAATAAGTTGAGCCATCAGTTTGGGCGAAATGATGAATGCAGTCCTCCCAAGGAAATTTTTAAAAGGGGTATGGAAGCCCAATACTGTGAACAAAATTGTCCGGGCAGCGGGAATCGGGGATTTTGGGGGGAGTTTGCGCAATGAATAGTAGGTCAGGCCGTTTCCATAATTCTTTGTTACTATCTATACAGTTGACATCAAATGTCAAATTCAAGCATTCACTGTTTTTTTTTGCACCCAAAATTT
>JAHBCN010004817.1:0-60617 GCA_019359885.1 Listronotus oregonensis | reverse complement strand
TACGATTTTCGTTTTTTATCTTGTATATTTAGCAAATGTTCCAGACGTTCCGGAGGGAAAGCATGCCTCGACTCTTAATATTTACATATTTCCGAAAGCTTCAAGCAACATAATGCCTGTCAACTTGTACATCTAACCAAAAATAGATAAGGCTTGATCTACATTGTTTTTATTAACTTTACCTAAGTTTGTACAAAGTCATCTAACAGGGACTGGTCAGGGACATATTTGTGTTTTTCCGAATTAAAAAAATGTATATGTTTAAAAGGTTTTATATTGAAACCAAATAGACGACATAAAATTGACTTTTTTCGATACTTTCTAATAAAAAGAGTTTTGTATTTACTTTTGGTAAATAAGTTAAATAAAGGGAAAAAAATAGAAAATATAAAAATGTAACAATAAATACACCGAAATGCCACAACAGAAAAAATTAATATTCTGTCAAAGTCTAGCGTTTAGTGTTGATTAAATTGATATATTTCCTGGAAGAAAGATCATAAGACTGTTTTACATAGGTAGTAAAAATGCAAAGCGAGACCGTCGGAGATATTGTTATTCATATTATATTATATTGCAAACGTTGTGGATTTGGATATACAGGGTGAAAAAAAGTATGATGCTCATGATTTTAGTGGGCGATAGAGCAGCTCAAAACAAGTCAAAAAAGCCAAGAACATATCGAAGCGACTCTCAACTTCGAATGTTTTTTGTGAGTCTTTGCATGTTTACACTTTTTTTAAGAAGATGTTCATTTACATTCAAATAATAAAAATTACTTCCTGCAATTTATTTTGATATTTAATTTAAAATTAGTTTAAGTAAAAAACAATCAATTATTGTTTGGTTTTTAATAGTAATTAAAAAATAATTGTACTTACCACAAGAATAGGCTTAATATCCATTTTAAGAACACACATTATTATGCTTTAAAACAGTACTTTTTTGTTTTGCTTAAAAAAATAAGATTTCTCGATCGCACACATTCCGTTTTTATCTTTTTTTTAAATTTTTTGCAATACGTTTTCTTAAATTTTAAAACTATCGGCATATTTTCGATTTAAAAACAAACAAAAATATTGTGGCCGGATCGGTGAGCTTCTTTGTACAACTGACTTTACCAAAAAAGGTGCTCTGGCCAATTGTTTTTAAATTTTTAACTGGAGAAAATTGTTGAAAAAAATTTTTTTTCATTTGTAGACTAAAACTTTAAAGCTTGTTTTTTTTATTTCAAATGAATATTCGATAAATTAAGACAAAAGTTTTTAGTTTTTTGGTTTACAAAATATCTGCTTTCAAATATGACTTTCCATCTTTAGACAAAAATCTGTCAAGTTTTGACACATATGTCACATAAACTTTTCGACTTATTTTGAGCTCCACTATCACCCATTAAAATGATGAGCATCATACTTTTTACACCCTATATAAATGTATTAAAGCAATTTCCAAGATATTTGGAAAAACTTATTTTTTTCCTAAATTTTAATAATGTATGTCTTTTTATTTAATGGTAGGCTAACATTAAAAGCACACTTTACAAACACTGTATTTTTGACAATAAATTGTAATGTGAAAGAGAGATAAGATGACACATTTTTTTAAATAAAAAATAATGAATTCAGTTATACTACTACTATTATGACTTTAATGGTAACTTGACTGATCCTAAAAAGTGACTTCAATTACCATAACTTTTTGTTAAAACTATTCTCAGCTGTTGTTAATAATTATTTTATTATAGACATAAAAATACCTAATGACTAGTTGACCGATTTCTCTTGGTGTAATTTTAACTAAAAATTAGGTTTTTGTTATCTCCTCTGGAAATATTTCTTTTTAGGTTTTTGTTTATTTCAGTATCGCTAAACTTCTCAATAAATTAAAAAATAGTATAAAAAGAAAGAAAACGAGAAAAGGCGTTAAGAGTTGTACAGGATTTTTTCCTTTAATTTAACATGCTTTTAAAGGTATTATTTAAAGGAATACAAAAAGTGTTTTATACAAAAGTTAAGGACTTTAATGAAACAGCCTGTGGTTTATTGAAAATATAAAATCCTCGCGTTTTTCCTTTTTAAAATACATAATATGTCTATGTTTGGATAAGCAGTTTTCTAACAATTCGATCTTAAATTTTCCTTTTATATGCAATGGAGCACCCCTTCCTAGGTCTAGTAAGCTGTAAAAGCCAAACAAACGGATGACGACAAATAACAAAACAACTAAATTAATATAATATAAACAACACAAGTGAATACACGTTATTATAGTTGTAGTAGGCGATATATATTTTTTTAAGTACAAAATATGTCAATTCATTTGTTTTGTTATCTGTCGTCATCATTGGTCAAGCTGGATCCAACATACAATTTCCGTTTGGCTTTCAAGGCTTACTGACCTAAAAGGAGGTGCTCCTTTGCATTCCAAACATAGGCAAATTAATATTTTTAAAAATATTATTTTCGATTTTTCTATTTTCCGATCGTTAGTTGTTTTTCTAAATGTCATATCTAAAATATTTACAATAGAAAAAAGTGGTTTATACAAAAGTTTTAGGAACTTTTGTATAAACCACTTTTTTCTATTCCTTCAAATAATAATTTTAAAAGCATGCCAAAATATAAGGAAACACCTTGTACACATTTTTAGGTTTACAGAATCCCTGAGAGACGTATTGCATCAAGTATTATATATATTTAATGTACTTTAGCATAAGTAGCAACTAGTAATTTTATCAAAAGATTAATAAGATGTTATCAGAAGAGTAAAGAGCCAGATTCTATTATATTCTATTTATCACTATTTACAAAGTAATTAAATATTAACGAAATGAAACAGTTATTGCAAATTTCTAAGGTACATAGTTTTATGTCACAAAATAAAATTACTTTTAATTTCAGGTGGATCAGGTGATAGTAATGTGCAGGTAAAAGAAATTCTGGGTAACACTAACAATGGAAGATTTAGCAGACGCGGAAGCGAGAAAAAATACCAAAAGAAAACATCCTTATGCCACAGCTAACATTTTATCAAAATTGTTTTATACGTAAGTAACTAAGTAGTAATTTATGGCTAGAACAAAATAAAATAAGAAGTCGGCGAAAAACATGATGAATGTTTAAAATAGGTAATTTGGGATAAAGCGTTTTTTTATATTTTTAACTTATAAAGATGGATTAAAACAGGTTTTAAAGAAATAAAATTTAGGCAAGCTACACAAACAATTAATAAACTGATTTTTTTTTAAGTAATTTCATTTTTTTTTTCCAAAAAGCTAGTTAGTCCAGTAAATGAAAGGACAAAGCTGTAAATAAATCTGTACAGTTTTACCCTGTGGCACAACTCTTTAGTCCTTGGGCATGCTTTCGAGCAAAAAAAAGTTTATCAACATTAACAGGTGGGAAAGGGCTGAAAATGGCCCCTCAGGGCCCGAAAAATGGGTTTCCCGCTAATATCTGCCAAAATATGCGAATTGAAGAATTTTTGTTTAGACAAAAAATGAAGATAGCCTTGTAATCTACAAAAATGGTTCTCTAATTTTTTTCGAAAAATTGATAGTTTTCGAGATAACGGGACCCAAAAGTCCCCTCATTTTAGCTGCCGCTCTACCGCTAGAATGCCTCTATATTCATGGATTAACTTATAAGCTGGCGGACGAATTGTTTCATTACTCGGGCAATAATGTACATTTTTTAATCATTTAAAATTCATGGGAATGGGAAAACCCGTACCTATCATTGCATATGAGTTTGGGTCCATTCTGATTTTTACAGAATATTAAAAAAAGCGCTCAAAGTTTTTTTTTCACAATATTTTGAGAGTATCTCATTAATTAAAAAAAAAATGGTTTGTTATTAACATTTCTTTTTTATAATAAGACCTTAGCAAGTTTTCAATGATCCCAAAAAATTTCCTTCACCATCTTTCTTGCGTTTTGATAAGAAATTGTTTTGCTCATGTGCATTTTTTAGCCGTTTTTCGGAGTTCTAGAAAATATGTAGAATAAACGCGAATCAAAAACTCATTATCCATTGAAATGCTTTTTAATGCACATTATTTGAAAGCTTAAAGTGTCTTGTTTCTAAATGTACTTTTTTCTTTTTAAGTCCAATAATTTTTCAAAAATCAGAGAAATTCATCACACCAGTGACTCGCGGTAAGAAACTATCACACATCTATCCAGTGTGGAATGTTATGGATTTTTCTACGGCCGTTTTTGCGAATAACATTGGTGTTGCGAAAAAAATGGTGGGGGCCATTTTTGTAGATTTCGTTTTTTGTTTGGAAAAAAATTCTCTAATTCGCATATTTTGGCTAATATTCGCGGAAAACTCATTTTTGGGACTTTGGGGGGCCATTTTCAGCGGGTTCCCACGTCAGAATCGTGATAAACTTTATCTCGCTCGAAAGCATCCGCGAAGACCTAAGACGTGCGCCACAAATGAAAACTGTACAGATTTATTTACAGCTTTGGGTACTTTCAGGTGTTTAGTTACTAGACTAAGTGTGATGTTTGTTTTTATGAAGGAAAACGATGAAGTTCCACACCTTGGTTGGTAAAGAATTTACTTTGCCTTTATCCTTATAAAATTACCATTTTGTAAAGTAAATTTTATGGAACACATAACACTTCTTTTATTATATCATCTTTAATTTTTTAGCGACTGTTTGTTTTTTTTTTTTAATTAAAAATAACCACATCAGTCGTTCTCTCAAAAATTACTTTGACTTTTTTTATCTCGAAAATTAAACAATGCTCTGGTAAATTTTAAAAAAACTAAAGAAAATATACAGTTCTATAGGAACCAACAAGTCGTCATCCGATAATTGGACGGGTAAAACATCAGCGGTAAATCTCGAACCTCAGGATTTTCTCCACTTTTCCTCGCTTAGCGGGTTAGCGTCAGTGCATACATTTTGAAACTCTAAGGTTTTTTTGCTGTAAGGTATACCGATATCTACATTTTCTATTGACGATCAAATAAAACCATTTTCTAGCAGTCGACATGTTTGCAAAAACTATTAATTTATTTTGAATTTTTTAGAATAATATCACTAATAATAAAGGAGGGAGTATAAAATTAGCCGATTTTTGCCCAATGAGCGGCAAGTAAAATAATTATTGGTAATTGAAGTTCTAATTACACAGAAGTCAAAAATACCATTTATAAAAATTTTACTTTAAGGGAACATTTTAAAAATTACTCAATCGTTTGTTATAATACCCATTATACCCAAGGAAGTTTAAAGGTATATGGAAGCCCAATGCTATTGCCCATTTGATCAAAAAATGTCCAGCCCAGTATGAAAATAACTGTCAGAGTTGGCCCGCCGATTTTGCGCAATAACGAAATTCCACGAAATAATTTAATGTGTTGCCTACTTACACCCCTTAAATCAGTTGTGGAGAAAACATTTCTTTTATAGCCGTATTAGTCTCATTTTTTGTTTGTTGATTATATTTTGTGGTTCATTTTTTTTTACATTGAAAAAAACCTTCTTATTTTAGTGATTAGTTTTATTAAATTGTAATTTTTTGTGTTTATTGTTTGTTATTAAAATATCTAAAAAATGACTAGAGTTGTATGATTTTGTCTTGCAAATCAAAAAGGGGAAACATACCCGGCATTTTTACTTTAGGTAAGTATTTCATATTTTTAAATTAGGTGCTTCCTATAGATAACGTTGGTAACCGAATAAATAATAATTTTCAATTATGAAAAATGAAAAAAAAAATTTCATAGGAAATAGCGAAAAAAAATAAGGCAATCTTAACTATTTTTAGATGTTTCCACAATGTTTGTGTATTTTTTTGGGATTATTAAAAGAAATAAGGTTTACTTTAGGTTTTTTTATTTCTTTAAAAATTTATACAATTTTTAAAGGAAAAAAATTATTAATTACTGGGCAACCAGGAAAATTTTTTTACGGCCCCCCAAATTGAAAAAAAAAAGTAAATTTTTTTATGTTAAATTCCCTTTTTTTGCTTTTTCTTATTTGTTTAAAAGATTTAAATTTTTTGTTTCTTAAACTAAATTATCAACTTTTTGCTCGACATCAGACACTAGACACATTATATTTAAGGTTTAAAATTTTTTTTTTTTTTTTAAAGGTATTGGACCAAAATTCCCCAAAATTTTTTTAAATTTATTTTTAAAATTACCTTTAAAAACAAAGGGCCCTCTATTCTTTCCATATTTATCAGATGATATAAAATCCCTATTACACCTAATTTTAAATATTCATGGGTATGTTTAATAAAACAATTTTTTCAAAAAAAAAAAAAAAACAGTAAAAGCTTG
Organism: Listronotus oregonensis; assembly: GCA_019359885.1. Lineage (NCBI taxonomy): Eukaryota > Metazoa > Arthropoda > Insecta > Coleoptera > Curculionidae > Listronotus > Listronotus oregonensis. Next base: position 54,315 of record JAHBCN010004817.1, on the reverse strand, counting down.
AATTTGACATTTGATGATGTCAACTTTATAGATTAACAAAAATTATGGGCCGGCTCTGACCCACACATTGGGAAACTCCCGGGGCCCCCCGTTCCCCCTGCCCCGCCCCTGGACTTTTGTTCCAAATATTGGGCCCTAACCCTTTAAAATTCCCCTTTATTAACCATAAAATTTTTTTTAAATACTTGTATCCAAAATTTTTTATTAAGAAATACATAGATACATGTAAAATGTGTAACAACAAATTATCATAAGAATTAATGTAATTATTAGGTTATTTTTTTTAGTCATTTAATCACCATCTACATTTTTTTATCATCGGCGAATAGTCGGTGCACCTTTGAATCAAAAAATAGTTCCCCCAAAAAAAACGGGTCTCCAAAAAAGGTTTTTTTTTCTCAAATTTGGGGTTTTTTTTTCCCTTAATTTGGGGAAAAAAAATCTAAATTTTTTTATAAACTCAAAAAAAAATAACAAAATGGCAACAATCCCGCCACTAAATTTGCAGCATTTTGTGGTTAGAATGTAACATTTTAACAAGTCGGTAAAATAAAAATTATTATATTAGAGACTAAATACTTCCGCATTAGAACTGTAAATTTTTTTTGGCCCTTTTAATTAAAAAAAGGAAAAACCCCCCTAAACTTTTCTTTTTTTAAAAACCCTTCTAGCTTCCCTAAACTTGGGGGTTAAGCCCGGTTGGTTGGTTTTTTTTAAACCCCCCTCTTTGCCTTCCCCAATTTTTTCCCTTTTTTTTTTATATCATAAGGACGTAGTTGCGACAGTGTGAAACTCTAGGTTGGACTGGTCGTATATTTCTTTTTTGTTAATAAAAGGGTTTGTTCTCTTTTTTGGGCCCTTTTTATGCTGTTTTAATTTAATTTAACTTAATCCAAAATATGTGTACACATAATTTCCGACAGGCTATTTATTTTGTAGTGTCTACTTTATTAGCTACACTGACCTTGGTTATGATTATTTTTTTTTTTTAAATTTTTTAACAAAAGGAATTTAAAAAAAACTGGATTATTTAAAGGGGGTTTTTTTATACCCTTTTGGGATGGCAAAATTAGGTACCTTTTATGTAATGGTAAAAATATATTACATTAAAGTAAAAAAATACGTATCGTATTTTGGTTGGTTCTGGCTGGCTTTCTAAAATTATCCCTAACGAAACAACTTTTTAGAAAAATTAACTGTGTTAATGTAATTGTAGATGGATGTTTCCACTTTTTTTAAAAGGATTTAAAAAAGACCTACTTGAAGAAGATATTTTTCCACACTTGCCATCACATGATTCAACATATTTGGGAGATAAATTGGAAAAGCAATGGCAAAAGGAATTAAACAGAAAAAAAAAGAAATAATCCTTCATTATGGAAAGCCCTTAGCCGCGTTTTTGGAAAAGAACTATTTATTTTAGGAGTATTCTATCTTTTTATTGAAATTTTTGTACGGTAAGAAAACACAATTTTTTTTTTGTATCTGAAATTTTATAGGACAAACCACAAAATACCTTAATAAACACAATCTGTCACACATCTTTGGATACAAATATTTTTTTTTTATTTACAACAATTTGTAAATTTTAGGCTTGGTGTCCCTCTATTTCTTCAAAAGCTTCTCGAATATTATGAGCCAGATTCAACAATGTCGAAAAAAGAGGCATATTACTGGGCTTTAGCAATTATTGGGTCTTCATTTACCTCTGCTGTATTTCAGCATACATACATGTTATATATTTTTCACTTAGGTGAGTTTATTATTAATATTTATTGACCTTTATAATAACTTATTTTTTTTAGGTATGAAAATAAGGGTTGCCGCCTCAACAGTCGTTTACAGAAAAGCTCTAAAACTTAGTAAAAGTGCCTTAGGAGAAACTACGGTTGGTCAAATGGTTAACCTAATTTCAAATGATGTGGGAAGATTTGAACTGACTACTCTTCATATTCATAATTTGTGGTTGGCACCACTGGAAACTATTGTGGTCCTAATTTTAATGTATTATTATGTTGGAATTACTGGTGTAGTTGGTGTAGTATTTATGATAATGTTTATACCATTTCAAAGTAAGTATATGTTTATACTTATTGCATAAATTCATAATATATCTTTACTGTATGACAGTACTAGTTAGTGCTTTAATGGTAGAATATGCTTCAGATTGTTTATTTAACATTATAATATAATAAGATGCTGTATTTGATCTGTTTGTAATTCAGAAATAGTGTAAACTATGTCTAAATAGCAAACAGAGTTACTAAACCTAAAGCGACCAAGATAGATCGCTTGAAAATTATTTCCGTTTGTGTTTGCTACCATCTTGAATTACTTATGATTTAAATCCAAATAAACTTACTTTTATAATACAAAAATAGGAAATTATTATTGTTTATTTTTTAGTGTGGATGGGTAAAAAAACGTCAATTTATCGATTAGCTACGGCCATAAGAACTGATGAAAGAATTCGTCTTATGAACGAAATTATCTCTGGAATACAAGTTATTAAAATGTACACCTGGGAAAAACCTTTTGCCAAACTTGTAGAAATTTGTAGAAGGTACAGCTTAAATGAACAATATACAGGGTTTTACAAAAATGCTTTAATATATGGAAATGGGTGACTTTGGGTAGTGTGGAGTCACATTTTTTCTTAAACAATAAGGGAACTGATATCTAAACCACACAAAAAATTTCTGGAATGTTTCAATTTGGATATCCATTTAGAGTTGCTTGGCAAACTTTTTGTCCGATTTCTCCATCACATAAGAGCATATCTGACATATTATTTAAAAACGCTGTTAAGATTATGGGTGTTTTAACCTAATAATGTATTTTATAATTTTATTACAAAAACCATAAACGTGCAAGTAACGTATTGTACAGTATTTTTCGGTACCTATTGTTGTTTGTAATTCAATTATCTAATATTATATAATTCTAAATATATTAAAGTATTTCCATAACACAATCTTTTGTATTATCATTATATAATATTAATATATTAAGTATTCATAACACTTGTATATCTTTTAAATTATGGATAAACTTTTGCATAAGTATAACAAAATCCTTAATATTTTTTGGCTGTTAATTTTAAAGAGAAAAAAATATATTTTTAATTTTATAGGACAACTTATATTTCTAACATATTTAAATATATGTATTTTTATAAATATTTACAAAACAAGTAAACCAGCTTTTTAGTAAAATAAAATACAGTGCAAGTCTCTTAACTTAAAATTAATTCTTTAATCAATTTTTTTTTTGATAAAATACTCAGTTCCGTCAATTTATACAGTATGTCTCAAATTTAAGATATTATTATGGCGATATCAATGATTTTTTTTATCAGAACCAAGTTTTTTAAAAAGATTATCAAAGAGCATATCAAGTTATACAGAACAGCCCAACTTCAAAATTTGCTTAAAAAATGTACTATACTTTATTCACATTTCAATAAAACCTTTTTTGTTCGTAATTTAACGTTATAGACTGTATTTTTTTCATTAAACAGAATGTATCATATGAAAGTTATTATTTTTTTAATTTTAAGATTTTAACATTCCGGATTTATTACCCCAAATTTTCAGCATGTATTGAAACACTATCAGTGCAAATAAAATATGTTTTTTTTTTAAGTAAAATTTTGGTATTTAATCTCTCTCTCAAACGACAGATAAAAGAATTTTATATTGGGCAGTTATGTAAAACTTTGAAATTCGATTACAAAAATTATAACCTCATATCTCAAGTGTGTCACATACTGTATAAATATTTTCTTCATAAAAAAGAGCTCAACTAAAAATTCTTATTGAAGTCACCCAGCATTTTTTCTAAAAGTATCTTGCTTTTGATTTGATGAATTTATTCTAAGTTAGAGACTCGCATTGTATATGTTACATATTTAATTTATAGTGTTATTATAAAACCTAACAAACAAATATTTATTTTTAAATTTTTAGGAGAGAAATCGATCAGATCAAAAAGATATCTGTTATTAGGGCCATTATGATGTCGTTTAATTTGTTTCTTAACAGTGCAGCCATTTATCTTTGTATTATAACCTACGTTTTGACTGGCCATATATTAGACGCCCAATACGTTTACCTGCTTCAATCCTTCTATGGCATTTTACGAGTGTCTGTCACTATGTTCTTTCCACAAGGCGTTACTCAACTTGCCGAGTCTAATATATCTGTTAGAAGGAATAAAACAATTCCTTCTCTACGATGAAGTAGATTTTGACTCAAGTGCCACTTTCTTTAATGCGGTAATACAATCCCAAGAGAACTTAAAACCCATAAACAATGGAATTGATAAATTAGATGGTCCTGCGGGTATCATATTAGTAAAGCTTCAATTAAATGGCTTAAGACAAGAACAGAAAACACATTAGACGATTTAAATGTTGATGTACAGTCAGGTGAGTTAGCAGCTATTATTGGACCTGTTGGAAGTGGAAAAGTACTCTTCTGCATGCTATTTTGGGTGAATTAACTCCAACATCAGGTAACATTAAGTTAATGGAAGAATATCATATGCTTCCCAAGAGCCCTGGCTGTTCGTGGGTACTGTAAGACAAAATATTACATTTGGCCAAAAATTTGATGCCAGAAGATACCATGAAGTAGTAAGGGTCTGTCAGTTACAAAGAGATTTTACTTTATTTCCATATGGGGATCGTACTATAGTCGGAGAACGAGGAGTATCTTTGAGTGGTGGTCAAAGGGCTCGAATCAATCTCGCTAGAGCTGTTTATAAAGAAGCTGACATATACCTCTTGGATGATCCCTTGTCTGCCGTGGACGCACATGTTGGAAAACAGCTGTTTGAAGAATGTGTTACGGGTTTCCTTAAGGATAAATGTGTTGTACTTGTGACTCATCAACTTCAGTACCTTAGAAATGTAAAAAAGATGTACCTTCTTGGCGATAGAAAAATTGATCATGCCGGAACATATGAGGAAGTCAAAAACTCTGGAAAAGAATTCACAAAACTTTTGAATGATCTTAAAGATATTATCGATGAAGAAGATGACGAAGAAGAAATTATAAATGAAAATGATGTTGCCAAACCCAAGAGAATAAGAAGAGTTTCTACAAAGGAAATTATTCCAACCAGTGATAAGGTAGTTATTTTTTTACGACCACGATATATAAAGAAATAAAATACTATGTTCTTTTTCTTTAATTGTATTAAATTGAAAATACTCATTATATTAAAATTTGTAATCTTTATAAATATTTCAGAATCCTACAGTTGAAAAGGAAGGAAGAGGAGCAGGAACTATATCCTGGGATGTATACAAATCTTATTTTGTTTCTGGAGGACATTGGTGTAAAATTTTAACACTTTTTATAGTTTTTGTTACCGCACAGAGTTTGCAAAGTTTTTCAGATTACTTTTTAAAAATTTGGTAAGCAATAAGTATGGTATCAATGCGATATGTTAAAAACGGTTTTAAATTATGTTTATGAATTTTTGATGATGTAGTCGAAACAGGACAGAACATATTTTACGTTATTTTTGACATCTGTTTTTACCCTCTCTGAGGGCGTTGAAATTTCCAATGGAATAATTTGTTTTTTATTTTCAAATACGAATTTACATAAAAATCTGGATTTGTGTGCAAAAAAAAATTAAATTGTTCTACTGAATTATGATCAAAGATAATTAAATCGAATTAAAAATAAATAGGAAATTTTAACTGGACTAAGGCGCGTAGCCTCAGCTGCCCTAAAACCTAAAAAAATGTATTTACAAGGAAAAAATTAGCAGTTTAAAATTTGGAAAAGCTTTTGCAAAACAAGTATAGTTTAAGTTAAATTTTTATAATTAAAATTTTTGTATGTTTTAGGGTTAACATGAACCAGCTCAAAAAGGCTGAATTTACAGCTCAAGTCAAAATGAGCAATAATAGTCTTTTATCACCAGTGAATCTTTCAAAATTTAATGATACCTTTCCCATTAACGATGAAGAATTTAATATCACCAACACATGGTTGCGGATTAATGATACTACTGAATATGAATACAGTGCATTTGAAAACTTCTGGCTGACAACTTTAATGGATAACACTCTAGTAATATTCTACAGTATTCTAATATTTTTAGTAATTACCCTAACAATTGGAAGATCGCTTGCATTTTATAGATTCTGCAATAAAGCATCCATAAGATTACATAACAACATGTTCTATAAGATTGTGTATGCAACTATGAGATTTTTTAATGTAAATACTTCTGGTAGGATTTTAAATAGGTTTTCCAAGGATATGAATCAAGTGGATGAAATCTTGCCACTGACGTTATTGGATACATTACAGGTACAAGCTTCATACTAACTATCTTTAATAACATATATTTGTGTATAAATAATAATATAATAGTAATATAAGTAAGTTACTAATATTATTCTGGGTTTCTTGTAGATTTCATTAACCGTTCTTGCCATTGCAGTGGTAATTGGAACTGTTACTCCTTGGATGTTACTTGCAACCACTGTGATGTTGACAATTTTCTACTTTTTAAGGGTAGTATTCTTGAGAACAAGCAGAGATATAAAAAGGCTTGAAGGCATAAGTAAGTATTTTCTTTAAGACAAGATAGTACCATAGAAAAAAGACCTTTTAAGTTACTTTGTATGTGATAGTACAGATTTTCGTTTGCGGTCAGTGTTAAAAAAAGTATAATATGATCTTTTCTAATAAAGATACTCATAACGCGTTTGTACTTACGGTTTAATTTTCGTAAACTGTCACATGATAAAAATGAACAATGTTTAATTTAACCAAAAATTCGATACAAAAATCACTTTATAGGGGCAAATAGATATTCCTAATAAAACTGTCAAAGCTAAAACATTTGTTTAGATAAATCAAAGAAATTGTTTACAGAATGATTACATTGGATAATCATCGGTAAACAATTATGTTGTTTTTTTTCATTTTAACAACATCGTTATGGCAATTTAAACATTGTTATTTGGAAGCTAAATCTATTTATATCATTCTCAACCGTTATCCCAAAAAATATTGTCAATTTCCTGCAAAGATCAATTTAGTTTTAGAGCACTGAAGATGTTCTGCGTTCCGACAGGCCACAAACGGCAACTTCTGAAGAAATTGGTAGAAAGTTTATATGATCGCCGGCTGAAGTTGAATAAGATAGCTGAGAGCGAGCTCACCATATTTTAACTGAAGTTTTAGAGATGAGAAATTATGCTTACTCCATAGCAAAAACTTACTCGCATGACGATCTCAAAAGAGTGTTTGATACTGTTTAAGCATTCCCAAACTTAATTTCTTCGCCGATTTGTTACTTTCAATTAAACTTGGATCTGCCACTATACGTCAGAAACAAAACAACAATCAGACAGTAGACAGCGAAGGGCGAACCGATTCCGAAAATGGTAAAGGCAATTCCATCGGCAGAAAAAGTTTTGGCAACAATTTTATGGGATGCCAAAGGCATTATTTTTATAAACATTCTTAATAAAGAAAAAACTATAAATTCTTAGTATTATGCCAACTTACCCATTTCAAAAAATATTTACGAGAAACTTCCTGATTTAGAAAAAAATTCGGTTCCACCAGGATAACGCATCTTGCCACAAATCGCTAATTGTCATGGGACAAATTCATCAGTTGGGCTTCGAGTTTGTTTCTCATGCACCTTATTTACCAGATTTGGCTCCATCGGATTCTCATTTGTTTTTAAATTTGAAAAAAAAAGGCTAATAAAAAATTTGCCTCGAATTTGGACGTGATTGCTGCCACAAACGCCTCTTTTAAAGAACAAGACAGGTCAGCATACAGCGATGGCAGAAAGGTTCTAAAGTACCGATGGAATAAATGTATTGAGGTACACGGAAACTATGTAGAAATAAAAATAGTTTCTTTCTAATATTTGCATTACCAATATCCCACAATATGGATTGGAAGAGAAAATAATGCATAAGGAAAATGGTCACCACGTTTTCTAGTGTACACTAGACGAAATTTACCGAGAAGCATTTTAAATGCAGACAACCATTTTAGAAATTCTGAAGCATCATATAGAGTCTAATTTTAGTTTTTAAAGTGTGTTTATAACTGTATTTTGCAATATGGAGGACACTTTGCACATTTGCTTAACTAATGTTTTCTTTGTTTTATTTATTTTTTCCAAATTTAAATAACTTTTGGTATTTAATTGTTGTTTTAACATTTATTGATGTTTGCGGGTGACTCACAATTTTAATTTCCGTAAAACGGCTCATTTAACGAAAAATGTTTAATTGGTAATAAAGATTCTAAATACCGACAACCTTATAGAAATATAAAAAATCAAAATATTTTCATTGATAATTAATTACTGTACTTGTAGAAAATGTCACTTTATAGTATCCGAATACAAATAGATTAGTTCCTTTTTTAATGCTCTCAATCGGCTAAGCAAAGCTTGTATCTTTTGAACACCCTATACAGTTAATTGATTTTTTTTTTACATTTTGTTACAATCAAACCCATCCTTTGTTTTAGCAAGAAGTCCAGTATATTCTCATTTAACAGCATCACTTCAAGGGTTGACCACCATTAGAGCATTTGGGGCACAAGAAATTTTAAAAGAAGAATTTGATAATTACCAGAATTTATACAGTTCGACCTATTTCATGTTCTTAGGTGCCAACAGAACATTTGGATTTTGGCTAGATATGCATTGTGTGGGATTTATTGCCTTGGTGACGCTTAGCTTCTTATTTTTTGATACGGGTAAGACGGTTATAGATTTAATTATATATGTTCTTATTCCCGCATAGGATAAACACGACATTTCTAAAAGATATTTCTTATGAAAAAGTATTGATTATACAAGCCAATTGCCAGTTTTTATATTTGACTCACGAGCTGCAAGAAGTTGCATCAGGTGTAATCGTTTATTTTATAGAAAACGACACTTCATCCCTAAGTCTCAAGTATAAAAAAATCTACATGTGTGCCTCCTCTTTTAAGGCCCAGGGACCAAAACGCAAGTGCATTCAACACGTAGCAGCTTTGCTGTTTTCTTACAAAGGATAGTTCAAACCATGATTTACAAAACAATCCATAACCTACAAGTCAATAAATAAGCCGTGGATATTTACGAGTGGTCTAGTAATTAATTAAACAGAATAGCTTAATCATTTAAAATTTAAACGGCAATGATCTAGTAACCGTAAACTTGAGAGTCAATGGCATTTACCATGTTGAAATACAGCCTTCCATCAAACTATCGAAGTTAAACAACGTCGGGCGCGGTTAGTAGTCTGTTGTATGTAGTTTGGATTTCACGTACTGTAGGTCCTACCCGGAAGACATAATCCAGGCGTTAATGGAGGTAATCTGCATATTTTCAACTTGAACATTCACAGTACCGAGTACTTAGGCTTTATACAAGCTTTTTTAAGCTGTCATGAAGAAAAAAAAACTGAGTGAACACACACAAACCAAAGGTATCACTATAGATTCATTTATGATTTTTAAATTGTTTAAATTCTACTTGAAAACGTAGTTTTCCTAAGGCGTAGTTTGCATGCTGTCAATAGGTAGCCAATTTACCAAAACTGACGTAGGCTCTATAATATAAACATATGCATTAAGGGCATCAATATTAAAAATATTTTTTAGTTATCATTTCTGCTCTATTCAATTTTTCCTGCTAACTAATTAAACCAAGGTAAATTTGCAACCAAAGCCAATAAATAACTTTTTTTTTCTTTTAGAAACATTCGGTGGTAGCGTTGGTCTTGCTATTACCCAATCACTTAACTTAACTGGAATGTTCCAATGGGGTATGAGGCAATGGAGTGAACTTGAAAATACTATGACATGCGTGGAAAGAATAAAGGAATATGCTGATGTAGTTCCAGAAAATGACGAAAATGCAAAAGATCCACCAGAATTTTGGCCTGAGACAGGCAATATAAAATTTGATAATCTCAGCTTGACTTATGCAAAAGGAGAACCATGTGTTCTAAAGAACCTCACTTTTGATATTAAGAGCTCAGAGAAAGTTGGTATAGTTGGCAGAACTGGTGCTGGAAAATCATCAATTATAATGGCTCTCTTTAGATTAGCGATAAATGAAGGCAGAATTATAATTGATAACTATGATACTGGCAAAATCTCATTTAGCAGGTTACGTTCCAGTATTGCTATTATTCCTCAAGAACCAGTGCTTTTCTCTGGAACACTAAGAAAAAATTTAGATCCATTTGACGAATACCCTGATGAGGTAAGTTTTAAAAATTTAATAATAGTTATATGGGTTTCCATCAAATTGTTGTTTTATACTAACAGCAATGATGAAAAAAATAATATTACGGCAAAATTTATTTCTTGTAAAGCGAAATTTTTCATTAGTTTGTTGATTACTAATCTATTAGACACTGCTTTTTCGCTGTTAAATACGAAAGAGGTAAAAAAAAACAGGACAATAATATATGCTAGTAGTACGTCTTAAATCCCGAACAATATATTTTTAGATAGGCTTATAAATTTGTAAAATTTAACCATCTCCTTTTGACACAGCAGTATTTTAATCTTCACTTGTTTACGTGGATATGAGCATGGCTATTACCTAATGTATATTTTTATCGTAGGCTTTATGGAGTGCGTTAGAAGAAGTAGAACTTAAAGCCGCTGTAAGTGATCTACCACAGGGTCTAGAAAGTAAAATGTCAGAAGGAGGTTCAAACTTTAGCGTAGGTCAGAGACAGTTAGTTTGCCTAGCTCGAGCTATAGTTAGAAATAACAAAATCCTTGTTCTGGATGAAGCCACTGCCAACGTAGATCCTCAAACTGATGCTCTTATTCAGGCAACTATCCGAAATAAGTTCTTAAACTGTACAGTACTGACCATTGCTCACAGATTACACACAATTATGGATTCCGACAAAGTTTTGGTGATGGATGCTGGAAGAGTGGTTGAATTTGGCCATCCTCATGATTTATTACAAAACACTCGAAACGGGGTATTTTATGAATTAGTACAACAAACTGGAAAAGTAATGGCAGAAAATCTAACTAGTATTGCAGAAGAGGTAAGATTGTTAAAAAAGTTTAGTCGCTCTTTTATATCTTGGTAGGTAATTTTTTTAATCCAACCAACTAGCTATATATAATAACTTAGAATTTAATGTATTTTTATAAGAAGTAAGTAATTTATTACCCAATTTAACTTTTATAAGGATGTAAAAATTTTAAAAAGTTTTTGGCATATCACATTTTTCGTTTTTATGTTGAATTTAAATTTTTTTTGATATATGATAATTTATTATATATATATATATATATATATATATATATATATATATATATATATATATATATATATATATATATATATATATATATATATATATATATATATATATATATATATATATATATATATATATATATATATATATATATATATATATATATATATATATATATAATATATATATATATATATATATATATATATATATATATATATATATCTGTATTATGTTTGTCCACGCATTTTTTCTAATTTATTAGCCTGATTGTGACCATTTAGTTTAATACTTTTTTTGATATGAAAATACGTGTAAGTGTAATGGTTTGGCTTAATGCTATGATCTACGAGTATAGCGTTGATGGGAAAGCAGCATTTTAAAACCTTGGTCAAATTTTATTGCAAGTAAGAAAATCACCGACAAAAAGTATAAATATTTATAGGAAAACTATTACAACTCTTTAAAAAAATATCGGATTTATTTTTAAAACTAAAATTACTAAATAAAAAGGCAATTTACAAAATTTAAATCGACTTCAAAAAAATTAACTGAATTAATATTTTTTGTATATACACTATATGAAAAAACAAAAACGTAATCAAAAGTAGGTACGAATTAAATTAGGGCCTTATATTTTATACAGGTCGGCGCGGCACCAGCACTTAAAAAAATACCTTAAAAATATTTTTAAAAATCAAGGGTTGTTAATTAAAATATGGGACTTTTTCGATAAGTCAGTGACTTTTTTAATTTCCGGCGCAGTTAATTAAAATGCAACATTGCTGCCGTCAATCGCCATTTATTAATAGATAACTGTTCAATTTGGAGCAAGCTGCGTCTTTTAGCGACATTTGCCTGCTTTGAGTGGTTATTAAATATGAACTAAAGGCGGCCGTACACGAGCGACATTTTGCAGTCATACCGACCACAATTCTGCAGTCGCGTCTCGGCGAATTGCAGCTCATCATAGGCATAACAGTGTATGCCATACACGGGAGTCGAGCTGCAGTCGAAGTGGGCATCTGCAGTTCATACGCATACACTGTTATTCCTACGATAAGCTGCAGTTCGCCGAGACGCGACCGCAGAATTGTGGTCGGTATGACTGCAAAATATCGCTCGTGTACGGCCGCCCTTAGTTTGTGTTTAACAGCCACTCAAAGCAACCACGTAAATTTTAACGAAATTGGAAAAAGAAATGAATTGCGTGTGTCTATTAAGCATAATTTTTTGCGTAAAATAACTATCGCTAAAACCAAGGAGACTTGATAATTAATATGAAAACTTGCACCATCAATTTCAATGGTTAAGAAGTGATTTACTGAGTTCCGTTGTGGTCAGATCAGTCATTACGCCAGAAATCGTTTGCGCCGTTATTGTGGACGAAACAGGGATCCATTACAATACACTAGAGACCAAGGAACAATCAGAACAGTGGATTTCCCAAGTGAACGTGCACCAAAGAAGGCCAAGTTTACCTTGAGAAGGATGGACGATTACCGGCAAATATTCAGTGCTTTTAGACAGATTTAATATTGATTTAAAGCAAAAACTACCACATTTGGCAAAAAAGGTACTGTTCCAAGACAATGCACTGGTGCACACGTATGTGGTCACGATAGCAAAAATCCATAAATTGGGCTACTAACTGCTACCTCATGCAGAATATTCCCCAGAGTTAGCCCCCGACAACTATTTCCTGTTTCCAAATCTCAAGAAATACTTTACTTTACTCCGTGGCACTACAACCCAGGGTGATTCTTGGCTGCAGATCTTTAATGATGTTATCTCTCCATCTGAGCCTAGGTCTTCCCAGTGGTCTTTTTCCTGGTGGTGATTCTTCCCATACCCGTTGTATTAGGCGATCGTTTTGGCTTCTCTGCACGTGCCCTGCCATCTCAGTCTGCCGGACTTAATCTCCTGAATGATGTCAGGGCTTTGATATATTTGAGCAAGCTCAGCATTGCTTCTCATTTTATACTGGCCGGTTTCAGGATCTCGAACGGGGCTATATATCATGCGCAGAATTTTCCTTTTAAACCCTTCTTAGAAGCTCTGCGCCGCGAACTGTCAGTGTCCATGTTTCACTGGCGTACGTTGCTACTGGACGTATTATTGTTTAATAAATTACGGATTTGGCTTTTCTTGTGATAAATTTTTATTTTAGTAGCTTTTGTACTGCAAATAAGCATTTGTTTGCTTGTGTGATTCGATGCTTAATTTCTTCTTGAATACTATTGTCTGCCCTTATCACTGCGCCCAGGTACTTGAAGGTTCGCACATGCTCAAAATTGTAGTCCCCCATTGTGATGTTCTGCCTGACTCTGTCACGGGCGGGGTTGCGGGAGACATGCATGTATTGGGTCTTTCCTTCATTTATTCGTAGCCCTATTCCCTGAGCTTCTTTTTCAATCTTTATAAAGTTTTCCTTCACACTAACTATACTTTCTCCCAACGCTCCTATGTCATCTGCATAGGCTATAATAGGTTTGGGTCCCTTGGTCCAAAAATCTCTACCTTCACCGATGCTGTTCTTACCGCTTTTTCTAGTGCAAGGTTAAATAATACCGGCGAGAACGCATTACCCTATTTTAGGCCTCTGTTAATACGAAATGCTTGGCTGTACTCCCCATTGATTTTGACGCGGCTCTTTGCCCCCTCTAGGCACGCTCTACATAGTCGAATCAGCTTGTGCGGGATACCAAGTTCTTCGATTGCTTCCCACAATCTTACCTTAATAACACTGTCATATGCTTGTTCAAAGTCTATGAAAAGGGTATGTAAGATTTGTTAAACTTCCAACATTTCTCTAAAATCTGACGGATAGTGAAAATCTGGTCCGTTGAAGATCTTCCTCTTCGAAAGCCGCATTGGTAGTCTCCGATAATCTCTTCGGTTATGGAGAAAGACGTTGGAGCAGAATGTTTGAGAATACTTGTAGGCGTGACTCAATAGGGCAATACCTCGGTAGTTTTTACACTGCATTTGGTCCCCTTTTTTGTGGAGTGAGATGATAACACCTTCTTTCCATTTGTCGGGAATGATTTTTTGATTCCAAATCTGTTGCACGAGGCTATGAATTTGTATGACTAGATCGTCCCCTCCATGTTTTAGACTTTCTGCAAAGATATTATCTCTGCATGCCGCCTTGTTATTTTTCTGTTTCCTAATGGCTCTAGTTGTCTCCTCCATGGATACGGGCGGAATATTAAGCTCTGCTGTTTGAAATATAAGACTTTCTAGTTCTTCCTGATTAATAGCTGCTTGCACAGTATCATAAAACGTCCCCTTTATGTCATATTGTGATTCTTCTGTTGGTGCATATACGGATAGCAAACTAAGGTTGTGCAGTTTGCCTCTCATCCTTATGTAGCAGATTCTTTCGTTGACCGGCATAAATCCAAAGACCTTATTCACCAGTTGTTCTTTAATGGCGAAGCCTGTCCTACTTACGTGCCTTGCCGCGTGGCCACTATGGAAAATGGTATAGTTCCCCATTTTGACGTTACCTGACCCAGTCCATCTGATTTCTTGGAGTGCAGTTATATCCATGTTATACTTTTGGAGAGACTGGACGGTTACTGTTGAAGTGCCTGGTCTATACCAGCTTAGTACATTCCATGTTCCAATATTCAAGTCTTTACTTTGTAGCTTGTGTCATTCTTATTCTGTCCGGTTCCGAGGCAAATATTTCGGTTTCTTAACAGCGGATTTTTTTACAGGGTTAGGTTGTTAGCCTAACGCCCAACCCTCCTCTTTTTTAATCCGGGCTTGGGACCGGCAATTTCAGAGTACAGAGTAAAGAAATAGCTGAGTCCTAAGAGATTGGGTCGAGTGAAGACGTCATCACCGAAACAAACGTCTATTTTGAGAACCTTGAGAAAACCTATTATTTGGAAGGAATAAAAAAGTTGGAAAACTGTTGAAAAATAAAACGCCTATTTGCGGAAAAAATATCTATTATTCAAAAACTCACTGACTTATCAAACAGCCCTCGTATCTTCACTCCATTTTGAATCAAAAGTGTTATTTCTATTTTAATTAGGTTTAATGTTTGATTACTTTGCTGGCACCGACCTTAAAAATAACTGTTGGTTAATTTAGTGAATATGTAAAAAAATATTTTATAAGTTTGAGTTTTTTTTTTCTTTTGAACTTGAATTAAATATTTTTTAAGTTACCCCTTGATTGGAGACATGTTTTAATTTACCTCGTAAAATAATAATTACTGTTTTATGTGGCGTCGCAAACAAAATTTAAATGATATTAAAATGATAATTAAGATGTAATATGTTAAATCCGTTTTTATACATTGTGTTTTGTTAACATATTTTATTTTACAGAATTATAAAGAGAAGGCACAAGAACCCGTATCTGTAAAAGAAGAATAAAGCAATCGCCATCGTTATGAGGTGTCAGACAGAAATTTTTCGTACTTGTTGTTTTGTATGTTTAATTAATTAAACTGAGTAACGAACTCATATATCTCTAAACCGAACGCATAAAGCAAGAACTTTTTAGCTGGCTGTAACTTCTTAGATAATTTGCAAATAGGAATAACAATATGATACTCATTACCTAAGACCAATAAAGAATGTTTAAAAATAATGTATTATTTTAATTTTTCATTAGTTAATAAAAAAAAATCTAAAACTTAATTTTAAGACATCTGGGTAAGTATATACTTTGGTTAAGACATGTATTTCACCTTTGGTTTACCTTCGTTAAGTTATAGTTTGTCCAAGCTAACATTTTTAGGTTGGCAATGTGAATATCCCTACATTTTAGTAAATTTAGTTTTTCAGATTTAAGTTGGCTGATATCAGAATTTTAGTCAGGTCCGTACTGAGGAAGGGGAGTTTCAAAATTTTAATATCTTAAAAAATTTGTTGTTAGATTGCAGTAACTAAATTTATCAGTATTTTTTCTGTTCAATTGTGAAAGCTTGATGTTTGGCCATAATATTTTATTAAAAAATATCATTTTCGCTTATATAGTGCAGATTAATAGTTATTTATTAAGTGTTTGTTATTTAGAAATAGTTTATACTATTTAAAATACACCTTTAATTAAAGCGCTTAGGTACGTAAAAAAAATGTAAAATAGTGTACACTATTTCTGAATAACAAACAGACCTGTTATGTTTTGTTATATTTGCAGCAAAACTCTTTACAGTTGAATTGAAATATCCTGATAAAATATCTCACGTAGCGTAGCTACTAGCTACTAGCTACTATAAGGGATGGTTTAATATCCCTTATTATGCAATTTTACTATTTTTTAAAGATGCCTAAAGATAAATCGATTTATTTCATTTGATATAACTTCTATAGCTGCTTCCTATATTAATTATAAAATAAATAAAACAAAACAGTAATAATCATTTATTTATTTAGCGTATCATTAACACAATAAGATGCTTATATTTTATAAAATAAATTTATCAAAAACGTTGGAAGGACGTGTTCAAGGCTTTAGAAGTGGCAGTGTCCATCAGGGTTTTTTTATGAGAAAAGCAACCGTATGCAATGACGAAAGAAAAATGTATGCAATCTGCATGCAGCAGATACTAGTCTAGACACTTAAGATAAAAGAGCAGACAAAGTGGGAGGTTTGGCGTTTTGGCAGCTGGACTGTAAATGGATGCTTGTGAGTCCAAGCATTTTGGCAACTACTGTGGCCATTGATGTAATGTGTTTAAATGAAATGGTCATTTAATATTTAGTTTTTTATTAAAAGCAGTAAGATAGTTTAATAAAGAAAAGCTAAAAAGCAAAAAGAAGATAACTAATAATAATCCTGCCATGGTAATCTCCTGTTTTTGTTTTAAAAATTCTACTGGCACCATCAACATCCTTTTTCGGAACCAGCATGTAGAAAGAATCATGTATCTAAGGAAAATATAAGTATTTTAATAGTGATTTAATTAAATATACTTTAATGTTTCATAAAAATGCAACAACTATGTTCTGTAGTTTAATGTTGTCTAAGAGCTACAGGTTTAATCATATGTCCTATGTATGAAAGAGACCCTAACTGAGGTATCCACCGAATCTGTCATATATCATTTTTTTTCTCAGGATACCCCAGTCTAAATGTTCACATACTACGAGTGTCTAGAGTAAATTAGTGATCAGGGACTTAAATATATTTTGATTTCGTAGTCTCGAAACTCTAGAGATGAAGGTGCAGAAAAAATGGGAAATGTGACGTGGACAATAAAGGGATGTAATTGTAAATTTAAAAAAATATGCCAATTTTTCCTTAAGTGTAGGAGAGTACATTTTTTTTCTAGCGTATAATTCGTCATGAGAATGTTTAACCTTTTCACTGAAATATACATCATCATCCTGCCAAGACCTGCGGAAAGAACTGTTCGAGAAGATCCAGGTTTCATCGAGGAACACCCAAAAATTTTAATTTTCTCCTAAATCTTCATTTTCCATAAAACCTTTTGTAAATTTCCTTTTCATGCGTTACACATTTGGTTTTTCCATTAATCTTAAGTCACTTATAAATTTCATATTTTGCTCCTTATATTGTCAGCAACTGCCACTATGGGACCCTAAAAAATACATTCATAAATATATTTAAATCTTAAAATATTTGGCACATCTAAGGATGTATTTTTAGATTATGATACTATTAAAACGAGTTATTTTACCTTATGCAAGATCACTATTCTGATAGCATCATTTTCAAAAAATATTTATTAGGTTATATTTTCTTTCCTCCGACACATCACAGCTCTGAAGTGGGTTTCGAAGCTTTTCCGAACTGGAAATACAGTAATCACTGTGATTCATACTCTAAAAAATATCTATTCCAGTGATTTTTTTTAACCAACAAAAATAAAAAATTAGTCCAGAATAAAATAAATTATGAAATAAAAAAAATGTCAATAAGTCCACACCAAAAAAAAATAAAAACACTGCAGAGTAATCTCTAATCTCACTAATTACTTTAAAACACGAAATAACACACACAAACACAAGAAAAATGTAATACAAAAATTGAAACGTCTTTAATCTATTACTGGGCGATTTACGTCAATCAGCTGATTTTGACGTTGAGTCTAGTAATTTTTGTTTTTGAAATAGCCTGCCAACGCAAAAATGCTAGCTTGGACAAACTATATACGAAGCAGAAATTTGCTTTATTTATTTGTGACAAAAATATTCTAAAAAGTGAATATTAAATCCAATGTGGAGCTTATAAGTGTCACCATCAGAGGGGGACAGAGGGACTAAATAACTAAAGTAATACCGTGATTTTTTTCTAGACTATGTATGCATCGTAAGAAAGCTAAAGTACACTTTTTACAAAAAATTTAAACGGTGTTAAAAGTGAGTATTAATGGCACCAGAATTGTAAGGAAAATTCAGTTTAAGAATTCGAGTAAAAAGCAGTTTCAAAAACGTAATTCTCCTTTGGTTAAGACAAATTAATAAGTATTTACTTTAATACGTCGGGGTACTTAACTATAGTTTTCATATATGGCCGGCTAATAACGAATTAGCCCAGTCTGTAGGTAATTTTTATGACTTTAATTTGTAGCAGGTTAAAAGGTGTTAGAAGTTGTAGAGGGGGATTATCTAAATATGACTATATAGTTTTAGACTCGAAAAAAGTGTGGTGGGGGGTGGAGGATTAAAAATGGTAAAAACGGATTTTTCGCTTCTGCTAGCGCCATTGTTAATTTTAGAGGGATATGTTCAAAATGTTTTTTAGGTAATTAAAAAACCTATAAGTTGAGCCCGGCTAAAATTGATTTGGTCAATTCGTTTATGAAAAATGCAAAAAACCGTTAAAAATAGCCATTTTTTAAATGTTGATAATTATTGCAATTTTTTTTATCTTTTTCTATTACTGCAAAAAATGGGCTTTTTAATTCGGAATTAAATGTGAGGTTTAACAACATAATCGGATAATTTTTTGCTAAGATAATTTTGTTTTACTGTTTTAAAAGCCCTAATCTATCGGGCTATATCTTTTTTGTTTATAAATATTTTAGATCATAAAAACAGTCTTTTGCTTTTTCGAGACTTATATTTTACTAATTTGAATCAATCTAATAAAAAAAAATAATATTCAGACCTTTGTTTTGAACCTCGAAAAATAGGTATTTTTTGTTAATAAACACTTCAAGCTGGAGCCCCCCTGCATGGGTTAAAAAATTTTAACCTAGAAATATGAAAAGCTTACATCAAAACAAATAGTTTTGACAAAAAAAGAAGTGTCTACGACCAGTAGGAACCAAGTTAACATTTTTTTTGATCATAACCTAATTGTTTGTGATTATATAAGAATTAATTTGGTCGGCATTCGATAGTATAATACTTGAACTTAACACAATGCATAATAAAAAATTGTTATAATTATTTTTTATTTAAGAAAGGAGTGTTTAAAATGTAATGATACTTTCGAGCGGCGCGAGGGAGGTAGTGGTGGGGATAGAAGCTCTCGAAATGACTTGCCGAGTAAAAAACTGAAATTGAGAGTTTAAATTCCGCGGAGCGCAAAAAAAGCCATATATCTGCGAATTATTATTGGATCAAAATATTTTTTTATCTGGGGTAGCCCAAAAAGTTATAAACAATGGTGCATTTGGTTTTTAGAAATTATTATCAATTTTTCTTATAATTTCAATATATTCGCTAATTTCAATAAATATTTAAACAATCTATACATTTTTGTAAGTCATGTTATAAACATGTAAATGGTACAATATTTATAATAAAAGAGAGTAAAATATAATGGAGGGGTTTCTGAGAGAAACAACATATGTCTAATTTTTATATTATTTAGTAAATCATCAAAAACATATGTTGACTGATGTTATGAAACTAGGTAAATTTTAAACGCCCATAACATTGAGATATGCGATATTTTTGTAAAAAAAAACGAAATTCCTCCGAAATACAGTCTCCTTACTTCTTAAAAAACTGTTTTACTGCTTACTACTACTTCTTACTTTCTTCCATAAAAAAATGTTTATTCTCTACTATATCTAAAATTTTATCGGATTTGTATTTAATTCTAAAAATTGGACTAGGCTTAAAAATTTAAATTGTAAATAGTTTAATAAACAATAAAAAAAAACCAATCGTTTTTTCCGATTGAAAATAAGCTGCGATGCATTAAATAAAGTTTAATAAAAAAATATTATAATTTTTAAGAACTAAATGCACCATCATTTATGACTTTTTGCGCAACTCCGGATCCGGCTTTTTTTGAGCTCCGCGGAATTTCAACTCTCAATTTCAGTTTTTTGCTCTTATGCTGTTGAACTTCTAATTTAATTTAGAATAAAAAAACAATTTTTTGCAATGATAAAAATGGATAATTTTTTTTTTTGCAATAATTATTAATATTTTAAAAAATGGCTATTTTAAACGGTTTTTTTTGCAATTTTTTCATTAACGAATTAACCAAATCAGTTTTACCGGGCACAAATTATAGGCTTTTTAATTACCTAAAAAAACATTTTAAACCTATCCCTCTAAAATTAATAACTATATAGTCATATTAAGACAATCTTCCTCTACTTTTAACACCTTTCAACCTGTTACAAATGAAAGTCGTACACAGGCCTTATTTTTACCTACAGACTGGCCTAAATATAGTTACATTTGGTTATTAGCTTGATTTTTTTTTAGGTTTGTGGTTTTAATGTTTACTTTAAATGAGGTATTAAGTAAGAGTAAATATAAGAAGGTGGACATTGTTCTTCGCAATGAAGACACTGATCATAATAAACAGAGGTATCAATATGGCTGAACATATATAAGTTTCCATATTACGGACATCTGGGTATATATGCTGGTCATCGCTTACACGGAACTGAGAAATAGAGTTTTCTCTTTTATCGACAGCAACAATTACGCGATTGCAGTACGATATTATTAATTTACCTAAAATTTTACTTTTTGTCGCTATAGTAGAAGAGATAGAGCCGAGATTCGGCCGTCATCGGTGACATTTCTCTGTTGTAATGGGCTTATTCAGTGTTCATATTTTCCAATATTTTAGGTAAAAGTCGCCATTAATGATATGCTTGAGTATTTATCGGATGAGTAACTATTAACATGCACACACAAAACCCCAATGGCGGACACGTAGGAGAATACAGAGGGTGTCGCGGAAAGGGGTAAAGGTGGTAAAAATTTGAGAGAAAGGCCACCATAAGTAAACTTTGTCATCTTTCTTTTTATTAGCTTTTTATTAAAATCATTTTTCACACAGAGATCTTTATCCTTCACTTATTCACTTACAATTAGTAAAAAATTTAAATGAAAAAAGTTTATATATTAAAAATGTAAATAAATATGTATAACTAGTAATTAAAAATTTGTATTATAACATACCATACTAAGATCATTACTTGTCTTTCCTTAAAATTTTAATCTTTATTATACAGAGGGGGGCAATGAAAACGAAATAACTTTGATTTGATACAGTTGCTGTCACTTAAAAAAATCGCTTAGATTCGTCAGAAGGTAGAGTTTGTCAATATTTTCAATTCTATCACTTCAACTCGCTAGGAGAGGCGATTCTCACTCCTAAAATATTAAATGGGATAATGGGTTAAGTAAAACCTCATTTTAATGGCCGTTTAATCGACATTTTAACGACCCCTAATTTTGTTCTACAATTTCAGGTAAAGCGGAATAAACAGAATCTTTTAAGAGTTACAAGTACTTTTGTCCCGTGAGATTTCCTGATGAAAATATAAGGACCAGCAATGCACTCGCGATACACTCCAGCCCAAACATTTAATTTTTCAGGATATTGTTTGCGAATTTTTTAAAAAATATGTGGGTTATATAATATATAGCCTTATCTGAGGTTTACTCTACTCATGTAGTATCTAGAATAGCACAAGTTATAGAGGACGTGCAACGGATATATAAAAGGGTAAGATGCTCATCATCAGCATAAATACGGTTTAAACATAAATAAATTAGTCATCGATCAGTCAAAACATTAATTTCTATCGTATACAGGATATTAGACCAGGGCTGAAGCCTTTAAAAATGGTAAAAAGTGAAAACTTATAGTAGGATGAAACTCATTGGAAAAGAAGGAGAATATAACAAAAATCAAAGGAAAAATAATTTACGGGTGATCTGCGGTCGGGAAGTTGAAGGTAATCATTATAACGGCATTTATAATGATTACCAGTTCCGGTCGCAAAAAAAGAACACTCTCCCGAAAAACAAATATTAGGAAGTAAATTTGGAATATTAATTTGCCGTTCACTCATTAACTGCTAAAATTCCAAACATCGATTAAAGTCATCTTTGTTTAATTCTTGTACAAGATGTATTTTATAAGGATGCAATTTATGACGTTTTAAAATTCTCCTGACACTACACGCCTTGTGCCAGAAACTGTTTCCAGGTGCCTGATACTTAAAGTAATATCAATGTTGACTCGGCCTAAAACAGCAATTTTTATTGCTTCATTTTTTCCTATTCGATCCGCAACCACATGTTTCCAGTTGCCTATGATCCCGTCTCCCGAAAACTTATCCATCAGCTCCAAAATGTACTTTCTGTTTACATGCTTATGCGGGTTTAGTTCATTAAAAAAATAAGCTGTTCGAGCGATTTTTTGTAATGACTGCAACTGTATTAAATCGACGTTGTTTCGTTTTCATTGGCCCACCCTGTATATAAAATACATGCATTAAAACATAATTATGGAAAGTCCGGCTCCATACTTTATTATTTGTTTATTGCCAAACCATTGTCCACACAATGGGATTGACCCAGGTAGTTTTACTGGCGTTATTAAGCCGGAACCATTTTTCATGGAAAATACTTTACCAATACAAATAACTACAACCTTTACATTACCCACTTGATAGTTCTTCGGACAGTACCTAGAGTTAGTTTTTGACTGTGATCCATATACAACGGACCATTTATCCAGTTACTTAGTGTAAGTAGCGTAGTTTAGTTTTTCTGGTCTTAATCAAAAATAAAGAAAAGTAATAATTTGTGTTGTCTCCGTGCCTGTGAAGATTTTCTTAAACTATTTAGTAAATTAAAGTGATGTGTTAAAGATATATAAGTTAAAGTAAGTTTTATTGTGAACGGTGTGCCCAAATAAGAGTACAAATAAAACTAGAAGCCGGATGGTTGTTTCCTTAATTTATTTTTAAATCAAGACATTTTAGTTCAGTGTCGATATTGTGATGATCAAATTTAATATTTAGGTAATTCTAAAGTCTAACCAAATATACAAAGCAGTACATTTAAATCTACGTACTATAAATGATCATGCTGTTTACAAAGTACTTTATTTATGATACAAAATAATCAGTATATTATTAAGTAGTAACCTAAAATAACCAACTTTAACACTTATTATTAGTCATACTGCAGCATTTAAAAGATGTAATTCTATCTAAAATGGTGTTTTCTTGTTTCGTACACTTGCGTTTTTTTTCTTTGTGTACAAAATAGGTTAATTCATTTATTTTGTTATCAGTTGTTATCGTTGGCCAAGCTGGATTCAACATCGAAGCTCTGTTTGGCTTCTCAGGCTTACTGATCAAAAGGCGTGCTTCTTTGCATACAAAATATAAATTTAAAGTCGAATTGTTACAAAATTGCTTATCCAAAAATAGACATATTATATATTTTTAAAAAGGCGAAAACGCGAAGATTTTTAATTTTCCATACAATACAGGGTGTTCCATTAAAAAATATATTATTTCCGATTTTTCTATTTTCCGATCATCATATATTCTATTTATCACTTACAAAGTAATTAAATATTAAAGAAAGAAAACGGTCATTGCAAATTTTTAAGGTACATAGTTTTATTACACAAAAATTAATAAATTTTTAATTTCAGGTGGATCAGGTGGCAGCATAGTGCAGGTAAAAGAAATATTGGGTAACACTAATAATGGAAGATTTAGCAGACGCGGAAGCAAGAAAAAATACCAAAAGGAAACATCCATATGTCACAGCTAACATTTTATCAAAATTATTTTATACGTAAGTAAATAAATAGTAATGTATGGTAAAAACAAAATAAAATAAAAAGTGGCAGGAAACTAGATAAGTACTCAAAATAAATAATTTGATATAAAGCGTTTTTTATATTTTAAAATTAATCAGATGGATTAAAAAAAATTCAAAAATAATATTATTTAAATGACAGCAAGCTACATAAACAATTAATAAACTAATTTATTTTGAAAGTAATAACAACAATTTCTTTTTATTTCCCAAAGAGCTAGTATGATGTTTTTATGGATGAAAAACGAGGAAGTTCCGTAACTTGGCTAGTTAAAGCTTTATTTTGCCTTTATCTTCTTAAATCAAAAAATTTTAAAAAAGTATATTTTATTAAAAAGTTTTTACATTGTACCTAATTTATTATATCATCTATATTTTATTTTTTTTTTTTCCTTTTTGGCTGCTTTTTGGTTTTTAACTGCTTTTCTCTTACCCACGCCAGTAGTTATTTCAACAATTATTTGATTATTTATCTAAATTAAAAATCTTTTAAATATTTAAAATATATATATATATATATATATATATATATATATATATATATATATATATATATATATATATATATATATATATATATATATATATATATATATATATATATATATATATATATATTTTATATATATATATATATATATATATATATATATATATATTATTATATAATATATATATATATATATAATACATTCTATAGAAATCAGCAGGTCATCACGCGATGCTAATATACGTAAAACATCAGCAATAAATCTAGAACGTCAGCATTTTTTTCATTTTCCCTCGCACAGCGGTTTAATGTCAGTGCATATATTTCGTAACTCTAAGGTCTTTTTTGCTGTAAACTATTTATTTACTTTTAATTTTCCAGAATATTATCACATTTAATAAAATTTGTGCTAGTTTATGCACACTGGTTTTGTCTGGAATATTGTGTGATATTATTGACAGCTTTAGAAAAAAAATATATTTAAACTTATTTATATATAGATAAAGCACTGCTTTAAAAAATTTTTACGTAAAAACTAAAAATAATAAACAGTTCTACAGAAATGGACATGTTATCACGGGCAAACAGGACAGGTAGACTATTAGTAAAACTACTCTCGGAACCTCATTATTTTTTTCACATAGCGGTTTTACTTTGGTACATACATTTCGTGCCTCTAAGGGTTTTTTTTTCTAAAAATTATGCCAATGAATCCCTATTATATTGATTATCTTATTTTTGACCAAAAATTGAGTTTCATCGTTTGTCCGTCCAACTTTTCAAATTATAAAAGCTAACAAGTTATTAAACAAACAAAAAATAACTGTAACCAGCATAACAGGTAATGGATCACCGAACAAAGGCTGAACAGAACCATATTTGTAGCTTTCATTATTTAAAAAAATGTGAAATATATCTGGTGTATTTTCTTTGTTAGAATCCTGAAGGACATATTTTAAATGAAAACAAAGGAAATAAACATTAAATTAATATGTTTCTATCAAGGAATTTTAAAGGTTGAAGGAAGAACACAGCAATGGCCTAATTGATTAAAAAAAAAACCCCCACTATAAAACTAATTGTCTTTAAAGGGAAAAAATCGTGTTTTTTTTAAATGTAGGTAGGCAAAAACATTAATTTTGGGACCAGACCCGGGAATTTTTTCCGTTCCCCCCGTGCGACAGGGGGACTTTGAGACCATTGGTTTTGTAATCCCGGGATTCATTGACCAACCCCATCCGCCGCGCGTATTTTTTATTTTTTTTTTGACCCTCACGGATTTCGGGTTTTTTTCATTGGGGGAAAACCAAAACCAAATTTAAAATTTTTTTTTTAAAAAAATTTTTTTGGGTTTAAAAAAAATTAAAAAAAAATTTTTTCCCTTTTCCCCCCCCCCCCCTTTTTTAAAAAATTTCCAAAAAAACCCCCAAAAAATTTTTTAAAAAAAAATTTTGTTTGGGGGTTTTTTTTTAAAAAAAAAAAAAACAAAACCCAAAACCCCCCTTTTTAAAAAAAAAGGGGGTTTTCTTTTTTAAAAAAAAGGGGAAAAAAAAAATTTTTTAAAAAAAAAAAAAAATAAATTTTTTTAAAAAAAAATTTTAAAAAAAAAAAAGGGGAAAAAAAAATTTTTTAAAAAAAAAAAAAAAAAAGGGGGTTTTAAAATTTTTTTTTTTTTTTTTAAAAAAAAAATTTCCCCAAACCCTTTCCCTTTTTCCCCAAATTGGGGGGGTTTTTCCCAAAGGGGGTTTTTCCCCCCGTTTTTTTAAAGGGGGTTTTTTTCAAAATTTTTTTTTTTTTTTTTTAAAACCCCCTTTTAAAAAATTTTTTTTTTTAAAAATTTTTTTAAAAAAAAATTTTTTTTTTTTTTAAAAAAAAAAAAATTTTTTAAATTTTTTTTTTTTAAAAAAAACTTTTTTTAAATTTTTTTAAAACCAAAAAATTTTCCCCTTTTTTTTTTAAAAAAAAATTTTAAAAAAAAAGGGGTTTTTTTTATATTTTGGGGGGGGGTTTTTTGGGTTTTTGGGTTTTTTGGGGGGGTTTTTTTTTTTAAAAATTTTTTAAAAATTTTTTTTTCCCCAAAAAAAAAGGGGGAAAAATTTTTTTTTTTTTAAAAAAAATTTTTTTTTAAAAAAAATTTTTTTTTTTTTAAAAATTTTTTAATTTAAAAAATTTTAAAAAATTTTAAAAAAATTTTTTTTTAAAAAAACCCCCCTTTTTTTTTTAAAATTTAAAAAAAAATTTTTTTCCTTTAAAAAATTTTTTAAAAAAGGGGGGGTTTTAAAAAAAAGGGGAAAAAGGAAACCCCGGGGTTTTTAAAAATTTTCCCCCCTTTTTTTTTTTTTTCCCCAAAAAATTTAAAAATTTTTTTTTAAAAAAAAATTTTTTTTTTTGGGCCCTTTTTTTCCCCCCCGGGCTTTTTTTTTAAAAAACCCAAATTTTTTTTTTTTTAAAAAAATTTTTTTTAAAAATTTTTTTTTCCCCAATTTTTTAAAAAAATTTTTTTTGGAAACCAAAAAAAAAGGTTTTTTTTTTCCCCCCCCTTTTTAAAATTTAAAAATTTTTTTTTAAAAAAATTTTTTTTTTTTAATTTTTTTTTAAAAAAAAAAATTTTAAAAAAAAAAAAAACAAAAAACCCCCAAAAATTTTTTTGGGGGGGGAAAAAAAAAAAAATTTTTTAAAAAACAAAACCCCTTTTTTTAAAAAAAAAAGGGGGTTTAAAAATTTTTTTGTTTTTTTTTTTTTGGAAAAAAAAACCCCCCCGGGGGGGGAAAAAAAAAAAAAAAAAAATTTTTTTTTATAAACCCCAAACCCCCAAAAATTTTTTTTAAAAAAAAAAATTTTTTAAAATTTTTTAAAAAAAAAATTTTCAAAATTTCCCAAAAATTTTTTTTTTAAAATTTTAAAACCTTT
This sequence comes from Listronotus oregonensis, assembly GCA_019359885.1. Taxonomy (NCBI): domain Eukaryota; kingdom Metazoa; phylum Arthropoda; class Insecta; order Coleoptera; family Curculionidae; genus Listronotus; species Listronotus oregonensis. Next base: position 26,588 of record JAHBCN010004817.1, on the reverse strand, counting down.
TAAAAAAATTTTTTTTTTAAATTTTTAAAAAAAAAAAGGGGGGTTTTTTTGGGGGGGGAAAAATTTTAACCCCCCCCTAAAACCCCAAAACCCCCTTTTTTTGGGGGGGGGGGAAAAAGGGTTTTTGGGTTTTTCCCCCAAAAAATTTTTGGGTTTTGAATTTTAAAATTTTTAAAAAAAAAAAAAATTTTTTTTAAAAATTTTGGGGGAAAAATTGGAAAAAAAGGGTTTAAAATTTTTTTTTTTTTTGGGGTTTTTTAAAATTTAAATTTTTTTTTCAAAAAATTTTGGGGGGAAAAAAAAAAAACCCCAAAAAAAAAAAAAATTTTAAAAATTAAAAATTTTCAAATTTTTTTTAAAAAAACCCCCCCTTTTTAAAATTAAAATTTTTTGAAAAATTTTAAAAAAAAAAAAATTTTTTTTAAATTTTTTTTTTTTAAAAAAATAAAAAAAGGGGAAAAGAAATTTTTTAAAAAAAAAATTTTTTTAAAAAAAAAAAAAAAACCATTTTTAAAATTTTTTTTTAATTTTCCCCCCCAAAATTTGGGCCCCCTTTTTTAAAAAAAAAATTAAAAATTTTAAAAAAAAAAGGGAATTTAAAATTTTTTCCCCTTTTTTTTAAAAAAAAAATTTTTTTTTTTTTTTTAAAAAAAAAAAAAAAATTTTTTAAAGGGAAAAAAAAAATTTTTAAAAATTTAAAAAATTAAAAAAAAAATTAAATATTAAAATTTTTTTAAATTTTTTAATTTTTTTTTCTTTTAAAAATTTTTTTTCCCCAAAAAAAAATTTTAAAAAAAAGGAAATTTTAAAAAGTTTTTAAAAAAGTAATTTTAATTTTCCCTTTTTTTTTTTTTTTAAAAAAAAGGTTTTTTAAAAATTTTTTTTTAAAAAAATTTTTTTTTTTGAAAAAAAAAAAAAAACCCCCCCAAAAAAAAAAAAAATTTTTTAAAAAAAAAAGGGGGTTTTTAAAAAATTTATTTTAAAAATTTTTTTTGGAAATTTTTTTTTAAAAAAAATTTTTTTTTTTTGGAAAATTTTTTTAAAAAACCCTTTTTTAAAAAAATTTTTTTCCCAAAAAAAAAAAATTTAAAAATTTTTTTTTTTTTTTTAAAAAAAAATTTTTTTTTTTTTAAAAAAGGTTTTTTTTCCGGTTTTTTTTTAAAAAAGGGGTTTTGGGTTTGGAAAGGGGTTAAATTTTTTTGGGGTTTTTCCCCTTTTAAAAATTTTTTTTAAAAAAAAGGGAAAAAAAAAATTTTTTTTAACATTTTTTTTTAAAAAAATTTTTTTAAAAAAAAAAAAAAAACCAAAAATTATTAAAATTTTTTTTAAAAAAAAAAAAATTTTTTTTTAAAAAAAAGGGGGGAAAAGGGGGAAAAAAATATTTTTTTTTTAAAAAAAAAATTTTTTAAAAAAAATTTTTTTTTTTTGGGGGTTAAATTTTTTTGGTTTTTTTTTTATTTAAATTTAAATTTTTTTTTTTTTTTAAAAGTGTTCCATTTAAAAATGCACCATCGTGACGTCACAGTTTTTTGCGACACCCTGTATAACCAAAATTATTTTTCTGAAATGCACCGTAGGTTAAAGGTAACGTCTGCAAGATATGAAAATTTTACAGTGAATAATAAAAGAGCTACATAAGACGGGAGGTGAGCTGCAGGACCCTGTATATTCTGGTTAGGTTTCTAAAATGATTAATAACATTTCTATAATAGGCCCTAACGAAACAACTTTTCAGAAAAATTTGGCCTCTAAAATTTAGTGTTAATGTGATTGTAGATGGATGTTTCCACTATTTGTAAAAGGATTTAAAAAAGACCTACTTGAAGAAGATATTTTTCCACACTTGCCATCACATGATTCAACATATTTGGGAGATAAATTGGAAAAGCAATGGCATGAGGAATTAAACAGAAAAAACAAAAACAATCCTTCATTATGGAAAGCCCTGGGTTGCGTTTTTGGAAAGGAACTATTCATTTTAGGAGTATGCTTTCTCTTTATGGAAATTTTTGTACGGTAAGAAAATACAATTTTTTTATGTACCTGAAATTTTATAGAATAAAACACAAAATGCCTAAAGAAAAACTTTTATTTTGCCATCCATAAACACAATCTGCAACACATCTTTGGATATAATTTTTTTTTTTTACAACGGTTTGTAAATTTTAGGCTTGGCGTCCCTCTATTTCTTCAAAAGTTCCTCGAATATTATGAGCCAGATTCAACTATGTCGAAAAAAGAGGCATATTACTGGGCTTTAGGAATTATTGGGTCCTCATTTACTTTTGCTGTATTTCGACATACATACATGTTATATATTTTGCACTTAGGTGAGTTTTTTTGCACTACGGAACCTTTATGATGAATGAACATATTTTTTTAGGTATGAAAATAAAGGTTGCCGTTTCAACAGTCGTTTACAGAAAAGCTCTAAAACTTAGTAAAAGCGCCTTAGGAGAAACTACGGTTGGTCAAATGGTTAACCTAATTTCAAATGATGTGGGAAGATTTGAAGTAACTACTCTTCATATTCACAATTTGTGGTTGGCACCACTGGAAACTATTGTGGTTCTAATTTTAATATTTTATTATGTTGGAATTACTGGTGTGGTTGGTGTAGTATTTTTGATAATGTTTATACCATTTCAAAGTAAGTATATGTTCATACTTATGTATAAATTCAGAATATATCTTTACTGTACGACAGTACTAGTTAGTGCTTTAATGGTAGAATATGCTTAAGATCGTCAATTTTACATTTTAATATATTGAGATGCTGTATTTGTCTCTTTGTTATTCAAAAATAGTGTAAATTATTTCTAAATGACAAAAAAACCTATAAGAGCTAAAGCAACAAAGATGGACTAGAGACTGATCGGACGAGTCGCTCGCTTGAAAATTATTTCCGTTTGTGTTTGCTGGCTGCCTCTTAAATTGCTTATTATTTAAATTTAAACAAACTTTTTTTATAATACAACAAATAGAAATAATATTTGATTTTTTAGTGTGGATGGGTAAGAAAACGTCCATTTACCGATTAGCTACGGCCATAAGAACTGATGAAAGAATACGCCTTATGAACGAGATTATCTCTGGAATACAAGTTATTAAAATGTACACCTGGGAAAAACCTTTGCCAAACTTGTAGAAATTAGTAGAAGGTAAAGCTTAAATGAACAATATACAGGGTTTTATAAAAATACTTTAATATATGCAAAAGGATGACTTTTTGGGTAGTGTGGATTTACATTTTTTCTTAAAGAATAAGAGAACTGATGTCTAAAGACGACACAAAAACTCTTTACTGGAATGTTTTGATTTTGATATCCCATTAGAGTTGATTTGCAAACATTTAGTCCGATTACTTTATCGCATAACAGCATATCTGACATTTAAAAACGCTGTTAGATTATGGGTGTTTCAACCCATTAATGTATTTTCTATTTTTATTACGAAAACCATAAACGTAATGTAGAGTATTTTTCGGTATTTTTGTTTGTAATTTAATTATTTAATATTATATAATTATTAATATATTAAAGTATTTCCATAACACTTTGCATATATTTTATAATAAAAAAAACTTTTCGCATAAGTATAACAAAATCCAAAAAATTTGGCTGTTAATTTTAAGAAAATAAAAAATATTATTTTTAATTTTATAGGACAACTCATATTTCTAACATATTTAAATATTTGTATATTTATAAATATTTATAAAACAAATAAATTAGCTTTTTAGTAAAATAAAATACAGTGCAAGTTCCCAACTTAAAAGTAATTCTTTAAGTCAAAATCAAGTTAAAAAAAGAAACTCGGTTCCGTCAGTGTATACAGTATGTCTCAAATTTAAGATAATATTATCGACGTTATCGACGATTTATTTATCAGAACCCAAGTTTTTTAAAAATATTATCAAAGTGCATATCAAGTTATAGCATTACAAGCATAACTGCCCAATTTCAAAGTTTGCTTTAAAAATGTACCATATTTTATTCACATTTTAATAAAACCTTTTTTGTTCGTAACATTTTACGTTATAGACTGTGTTTTTTTAATCTACAGAATGTGTCATAAGATTTTTTTTTAAATTTTAAAATTTGAATATTCCGGATCGATTACCCAAAATTTTTAGCATGTATTGAAACACTATCAGTGCAAATAAAATATGGTTATTTTTAAAGAAAAAATTTGGTATTTAATCTCTCGCAAACGACACGTAAAGAAAATTTTAAATTGGGCAGTTATGTAAAATCTTATATGCGCTTTAAAAATACTCTTAAAGAATTTGAAAACCGAATAAAAAAAACCTATTTCCTTTATAAAATAGAGCGCACCTAAAAATACTAATCGAGTGATCCGAGCATTTTTCCTAGAAATATCTTGCTCTTGATTTATTAAATTTATTTTAAGTTAGAGAGCTCGCAGTGTATATGTTATGTATTTAATTAATAATGTTAATATAAATTATAACAAACACAAATTTATTTTTAAATTTTAGGAGAGAAATGGATCAGATCAAAAAGATATCTGTTATTAAGGCCATTATGATGTCTTTAATTTATTTCTTAACAGTGCAGCCATTTATCTTTGTATTATAACCTACGTTTTAACTGGCCATATATTAGACGCCCAATACGTTTACGTGCTTCAATCCTTCTATGGCATTTTACGACAGTCTGTAACTATGTTCTTTCCACAAGCCGTTACTCAACTTGCCGAGTCCAATATATCTGTTAGGAGAATAAAAAAATTCCTTCTCTACGATGAAGTAGATTTTGACTCAAGTGCCACTTTCTTTAATGCGGTAATACAATCTCAAGAGAACTTAAAACCCATTAACAATGGAATTGCTAAGTTGATGGTCCTGTGGGTATTCATATTAGTAAAGCTTCAATTAAATGGCTTAAGACAAGAACAGAAAACATATTAGAAGATTTAAATGTTGATGTACAGTTAGGTGAGTTAGCAGCTATTATTGGACCTGTTGGATGTGGAAAAAGTACTCTTTTGCATGCTATTTTGGGTGAATTAACTCCAACATCAGGTAACATTAAGGTTAATGGAAGAATATCATATGCTTCCCAAGAGCCCTGGCTGTTCGTGGGTACTGTAAGACAAAATATAACATTTGGGCAAAAATTTGATGCCAGAAGATACCATGAAGTAGTAAGGGTCTGTCAGTTACAACGAGATCTTACTTTATTTCCATATGGGGACCGTACTATAGTCGGAGAACGAGGAGTATCTTTGAGTGGCGGTCAAAGGGCTCGAATCAATCTCGCTAGAGCTGTTTACAAAGAAGCTGACATATACCTCTTGGATGATCCCTTGTCTGCTGTGGACGCTCATGTTGGAAAACAGCTGTTTGAAGAATGTGTTACGGGTTTCCTTAAGGATAAATGTGTTGTTCTTGTGACTCATCAACTTCAGTACCTTAGAAATGTTAAAAATATGTACCTTCTTGACAATGAAAAATTGATCATGCCGGAACATATGAGGAAGTTAAAAACTCTGGAAAAGAATTTACAAAACTTCTTAATGATCTTAGAGATATTATCGATGAAGAAGATGACAAAGAAGAAATTATAAGTGAAAATGATTTTTCTAAACCCAAGAGAATAAGAAGAGTTTCTACAAAGGAAATTATTCCAACTAGTGATAAGGTAGTTATTGAGAAACGTTTATATATTTAACATACTTTTTTTTAACGACCACGATAAATAAACAAATAAAATACTATGTACTTTTACTACGTTAATTTTTGTAATTTTTTTAGAATCCCACAGTTGAAAAGGAAGGTAGAGGCTCAGGAACTATATCGTGGGATGTATACAAATCTTATTTTGTTTCTGGAGGACATTGGTGTAAAATTTTAACACTTTTTATAGTTTTTGTTAGCGCACAGAGTTTTCATAGTTTCTCGGATTATTTTTTAAAAATATGGTAAGCAATAAGTTTTATTGTATGGTATATACCGAATGACAATGACATCACTACCAAGCCTTTAATTTTCTTAAATGAAAACATAACGCTTTCAAATTTAGGGATGATATATTGTGTTATCGGATACTGATTTTGGATATAATATCATCTGCCTATCACTTCCAGTTTAAATAATAGTTGCGTGAATTTGAATGAATGAAATTTAAATGAAACACTGTGTATATTAATATTTGAAATTAATAAGCCAGTCTGATATAAATCTTTAATTATATCCTATACCTATTTTTATTGATTTCCAAAGAAAATGGCCTTCGAAAAGGTTTAAAAGACCACATATTATGACGTTATATAGGTAAAACAAAAGGGCCTATATCTAAAAAGTTATTAGGTTTAGAGAAAGTCTTCATGAACAAAAATGTTTAGAAAGATATGCCAAATTTTAATTTATCGTAACAAATGTCATGCCAATAAAGTTTTTAAAGTATTGTTACTAGGAAAGTCAATTTTCGCAGAAAATCCGGTGAAGTCGGAAGTGGTATTATTATGAGCCCAGCATATAGAGTATCCAAGAAGAGTTACATTGGGCATAATAATTTTTTATAATACTTATTTGTTTAACCATATAACTGCATAATGGGCGGTGGTTTAAACATTTTCAATTGTAATTTTTTCGAAAACCATCTAAAATAAATACAAAACATAATACAAATTTTATATTAGAAATGCCTACAGCATTTAAATTTTGTACTATATACAGGTTATTTTATTTAAACTATCAAAATTTACTAGCTACTTTCAGTTAAACCGTTAAATTTTATAACATGCAATGATATGTTTTATCTTCTGTTTTAACTAAAGAAAATAAAAGGCTCGGTAGGGTTTTTTTTTCATAGCATTATAGGGATTATAAGTAAAGATACTTTTTCAAAACAGATAACTTCAGATAATTAGTCCTTGGTACAGTTAGTAGTTAGATGGGTTAGCGTCACACACAACGTGATGTTGTTTTGTGTGATTCAATTTCCATAATAAACTGTGACAGCTTCCTGATAATGGGGAAATGCACATAAATACGTAATTCCATAACATCCATGGTGTCACTAGCACTTTGTCGAAAGGGTTTCAAAAAAGCAATAAATGGGTTATATATTTAATAAGACTCTTCCCACGATCTCTAGCACTTGGGATTATACAGGGTGAGTTTTACAATGCGATATGTTAAAAACGGTCTCGAATATGTTCATGAAATTTTAGTGATGTAGTCAGAACAGAAAAGGACATATTTTACTTTATTTTTGATTTCTTTTTTTCACCCTCTTTTGAGGGGTTTGGAATTTACAATGGAATAATTTGTTTTTTCTTTTTAAATACGAATTTACGTATTAAACTAGGTTTGTAAGCAAAAATAAATTTAATTGGTCTACCGGTTACTGAATTATGATCAAAGATAACACAGCCCCACAAAATAAAAAAAATTGGAAAGTGCGAAAGACTTGACATGGTATCTTCATGTCTTTGGGGTTGCTGAATCTGAATTCGGGGTCAGTTTTACCTCATCAAGTCCAGGTCAAGGGTATTTCAAGGTCAAATCTGCAAAATTAATCACAACCAAATGTAACGAGTGTATAGTAATGTTTGTAAGGTCGCTGAATACGAATCCGTGGTCAAATCTATAAAATTATAATTTTGAAAATTTGACTTTGAAATAAATGCTTTTGACCATGACCCGGTGGGTCAAACTGACCACGGATTCATATTCAGCGACCTTGAAAAGATAAGATACAAGCTTCAAATTTGGTTGCGATTAATTTTGCAAATTTCGCCCCGAAATGCCCTTTACCCTGACCTGATGGGATTAAACTTATCCCGAATTTGGATTCAGCGGCTCCAAAAACATCAAGATACCATGGTCAAGTCCTTTGAACGTTCACACAGTTCAAATCACTCATTTTGTGATTTGAATTGGACTAAGAAGCGTAGCCCCAGCTGCCTTAAAAATTTAGAAAAAAAATATATCTATATAGGGAAAAATTCGCAGTTTAAAAAATTACCTTTTGGAAATACTTTTGCAAAGCAACAAGTAAAGTTAAAGTTACATTTTTAAAATTAAAATTTTTGTATGTTTTAGGGTTAACATGAACCAGCTCAAAAAGGCCGAATCTTCAGCTCAAGTCAAAATGAGCAATAATAGTCTTTTATCCCCAGTAAACCTTTCAAATCCTAATGATACCTTTTTGATTAACGATGAAGAATTTAATATTACCAACACACGGTTGCGAATTAATGATACTACTGAATATGAATACAGTGCATTTGAAAACTTCTGGCTGACTTTAATGGATAACACTCTAGTAATAATCTACAGTATTCTAATATTTTCAGTAATTACGCTAACAATTGGAAGATCGCTTGCATTTTATAGATTCTGCAATAAAGCGTCCATAAGATTACACAACACCATGTTTTATAAATTGTGTATGCAACTATGAGATTTTTTAATGTAAATACTTCTGGTAGGATTTAAAAGATTTTCCAAGGATATGAATCAAGTGGATGAGATCTTGCCATTGACTTTATTAGATACATTACAGGTACAAGCTTCATGTTAACTACTTTTAATGACAAATATACCTATAAATAATAATATAATAATATTATTTTGGATTTATTGTAGATTTCATTAAATGTTCTTGCCATCGCAATAGTAATTGGAACTGTTACTCCTTGGACGTTACTTGCAACCACTGTAATGCTGACAATTTTCTACTTTTTAAGGATAGTATTTGTGAGAACAAGCAGAGATATAAAAAGGCTTCAAGGAATATGTAAGTATTTTTTTTAGACAAGGTAGTATCATGGAAAAAATACCTTTGTGTGTGGTAGTACAGATGTTCTCTTGCAGTCAGTGATGAAAAAAAGTGTGATATGATCTTTTCTAATAAAGATACTATGATACCTTAGTACTTACGGTTTAATTTTCGTAATGATAAAAAAATAAAAGTGTCTAATTTTATTGAGAATTAGGCAAAAAAAAATCACATTATAGAGGCAAATGGGTATTCCTTATAAAACTGTCAAAGCTGCAACATTTATTTAGATTAAACAAAGACATTTTTTGCAAAATGAGATGGAAATATAAATCTTAAAAGTTTATAATAAATAAAAAATAATTTTAAATTTAAATTCAAATGTTAAAAAATATTTGAAAATTATTGATTAACTTATTGGTCCTACCATTTTAGGCAAAATAAAAAAAGTCAGTATCCAAATTTTTGATAAATCTACCAATTCTTTTGGAGTGAACCATAATCATGTATATGCTTCTCCCATTTTGCCATTTCTATTCGGCAATATTTACATCAATTATATATCATACATCAATATGTTTCATATTGTTATTGCTTATTTATGTATTAAAAACTCATGTTTGTGTTCTCACCATAAATTTCTGTCTTTATATAATGAGACCGTTTTGGACTTGTTTCAGTTTCTATACTTCGGGATAAGGAACGAAAAGGTCCCATTGTATAAAGATGGGATTTTTTGCCCAGAACCAACAAGGACTTTTTAATATTTACATCACCAATATCCACAATAAAATGGTCACCACGTTCTTTAGTGTACACTGGACGCAATTTGGCATTTTAAATGCAAACAATGAGAAATTATATTATATAGTCTAGTTTTAGTTTTTAAAGCATGTTATTCTGCAATATAGGGGTCATTTTACACATTTGAGTAGTGTTTGTTTTTTTTTACTTAAATTATTTTCAGTATTTAATTATTGTTCCATTATTAATTAATGTTTGCGGGTAATTAACAATAATATTTTCCGTGAAATGGCTTATTTAATGAAAAATGTTTAATTGTTAAAACATATTTTAAATACCGATAACCAAGTACCTCATAAAAATATTAAAAAAACAAAATACAAGGTGGTCGCCGGGAGCTGAAGTTTGATAGTTGTTATTCCGTAACTATGCATAGTTACGGAATAACACTATTACTGTCCACTGAGTAATAATGGACCAGTGGTCTGGTAAGCAACGTGCATTTGTGATTAAGCCGTTCTATAAAAACAATAACTGTGTGGTTGCTGCTCAGCGACATTTCCGACTTTATTTCCAAATTGGTCGACATGGTAAAGGAATGGGTTCGTAAATTTGAAACAATAGGTTTAGCGGTCAATGTCAAACATAAAGGACCAAGGAAAAGTGTACGAACGCCTGAAAACATTGATCGACGAGCCCAAGCGTTAAGAATTTGTAAGTCAGCTTTACTTTGAATTTTGCATAAAGATCTCAATCTTTATCCCTACAAAATTCAAATTCCAGCCCAACTCGTTTACGTTTTGCTGAAACCCTGCTTGAGAATGAAATCGATATACCCAATTTGTGGATGTCTGACGAGGCGCACTTCCATTTAACCAGCTATACCAACAAACAAAATTGTCGTTTCTGGAGTTTAGAAAATCCATAGGAGCTCCACGAACAACCATTACATAGCCCAAAAGTGACGGTATGGTGTGCGATGTCTTCAGTGGAAATTATCGGGCCCTACTTCTTTGAAGATGAGAATGAGACTGCTGTTTCCATTAACTCTGTGCGTTATACCGGTATGATAAACCGGTTTCTAAGTCACCGCTTGAACAGATTTCTATATAGCAATCAAACCTGGATCCAGCAGGATGGTGCTACTTCACACACCACGAGAGCGTCATTAAGTTCCTTGCAAAGATTGTTTCCGCAACAAGTTATTTCCAGATGAGGAGGCATTGACTGGCCGCCAAGGTCGCCAGACCTAACGGCTTGCGATTACTTTTTGTGAGGCTAACTAAAGCAAAAGCTGTTCATTATTAAACCAAGAACCATTCAGGGGCTTAAAAGAACATTATTAAAGAAATTGCTAACATTACTGTGGATATGTTGCATAGTGTTATGGCGAATTTCCATGAAAGAATTCAAGAGTGCATACAGAGAAGGGAAAAATTTATCCGGTATTATTTTTAAGAAATAAAAATGGCATGTTACTGTTAATGTTATACTGTATTTTATTTAAAATAAAATGGCCTTTAGAATCATAAAGTATTTAAAACTTCTCGCTCCCGGGGACCACCTTGTATTTTTATAGAAAATCACTGTACTTCTAGAAAATGTCATTTTATAGTATACGAATATAAATCGGTTAATAGATTAAAATAATAATAATAATAATAAATAACCAATATTTAAAATTTTTAATGCTCTCAATCAGCGAAACAAAGTTTGTATTTTTTGAAGAACCTGTATAGTAAATTGACCCCTTTACATTTTGTAATAATCAAACTTATCCTTTTTTAGCCAGAAGTCCAGTATATTCTCATTTAACAGCATCACTTCAAGGGTTAACCACCATTAGAGCATTTGGTGCACAAGAAATTTTAAAACAAGAATTTGATAATTATCAGAATATATACAGTTCAACCTATTTCATGATCTTAAGTGCCAACAGAACGTTTGGATTTTGGTTAGATATGCATTGTCTGGGATTTATTACCTTGGTGACACTTAGCTTCTTATTTTTCGATACTGGTAAGTTAATTAAGATTTTTAAAAACCAAGCCTATAAGAGAACCGCATGAAACATTTTTTTTTAATTACTATGAACAGTAGTCAATTCAAAGCCGAAGTGCTGCCTTAGCTCAGCGGGTTTAAATTGCATGTTTTTACCTTAAAAAAATGTTAAAAATCGTTTTTTTATATAACTCAAAAACTGTTGATTTTAGAAAAAAATATATAATTAAAATTGATGGCCTGATAAAACTTTGTCAGTTTTTTTATATACATTTTTTTGTAGCCCTTTTAGTTTTTGAAATATTAACGATTAATATTTAAAATAAAAACGCAAATATTTTAAAAACTAAAAGGGTTACAAAAAATGTAATAAACAAAAAATATGCCCTATAGTAAGTTCTATAAAAAAGGTTTTGTACATATTTTTAATAAAATAAGCATTAAAGGTGTTATAAGCCAAAAGTAATTTTGGCCCTTAAATATTCCGCTTATAACAATATTTTTTTGGTACAAGTAAGTATGCCAACACCGATCCATTTAAAAATTAATTCAAAATGTCTCTATTCCATAATAGACCCTCAGGCAATGGATAACCTGGTGGCTATTTTATTTAATTTTTTTTTGGTCCAATTTCGATGTAAGTACTTGAAACTTTAACCAAAATAAAATTTAATTTTATTTAATTAAAAAAAATGCCTCCTTTATCTGGGTGTTATATACCTTACAGCACATTTAATATTTTTCGATCTCCTATGCTATTATGTGTATAGCTCATCGTTTTAATATTTTTATTATCGATTTAAATCTTAATATCAGTTTTAAGACTGTTACTCGTTCAGAATGATCTTGAGACAATTATAATGATAATTTTAACATATTTTTTATATAGTTTATTCAGTAATAAAGTTTTATAACATTTCTCTTATTAAGCTATCTCTTCACTAGCCATGTTTAAATAATTAACAATTTCTTTAAAAGTGTTAGACAATTTATGGTTCAATACACAAATTTGCACTTACATTGTCTTTATTTGTTAATTAAACAACGTTTCGGTTAGTGATGTATCTCAACGTTTTCAAGAATTTTATCAAGACCATTCTGAACGAGTAATTGTCTTTATAAATTAATAATATTATTATTTAAATCGATAATAAAAATATTTAAACGCTAAGCTATACACATAAAAGCATAGACGATCAAGAAATGTTAAGCGTCCTGCCAGGTATATAGCACCCAGATAGAGGAGGCACTTATTATTATTATTTTTCACTTAAATAAAATTTAAATTTTATTTTAGTTAAAGTTTCAAGTGGATAGGTGTGGGTACAATTAGTGCCACTAGGTTTTTCCCCATTGTGTATTCCTACATGTATGTTAGTTTATTTCATTCAATAAAAAGAACATCTTGAATTAATTTTTAAATGGATCGGAGCTGGTATACTTACTTGTAACCAATAAATTATTATATGCGAAATTTTTAATGACCAAAATCACTTTTTTGCTTATATCTCCTTTATAACTAATTTTATTAAAAATGTGTTTATAACTATTTTTATAGAGTTAACCAAAACAAATATTTTTTGCCCATTACATTTTTTCGTAACTCTTTAAATTTTTAGGATATTTGAGTTTTTATTTTAAATTTAAATCGTTAATAGCTCAAAAAAAAAAAAAGCTACAAAAATTAAAAAAAAAACTGACGTAGTTTTATTAGACCATTAATTTTGACTATATATATATATTTTTTCCTAAAGTCAGTAGTTTTCAAGTTACATTAAAAATCATTTTTTACAATTTTTTTAAAGTAAAAAAAGTGCAATTTGAATCCGCTGAGCTGAGGCCGCAGTGCGGTTTGAGTTAACTATAGTATATAGTAATACAAAAAAAATGTTTTATGCGCTTCTCTTATAGGCTTGGTTTTTTGTAGTGGCCTCCCGGACTAATAGGGCACATATGACATTTCGTAAAAGAGATTTCTTATAAAAAAATTTTGATCGTACCGGATGTCCAAATACGAAAGGATGCCGAGTGTATCTCGGAAACCCTTTATCGCGCAGAGTTGGGGAAAGAATATTTTAAGTAAAAGTGGTTAAGAGAAATAGCTGGAAATTATTTTAAAGTTTCAAAAATTACGGCCATATCGTGCAATTTTTGAAATTGGACGTTTTCACTTTCAACAGAACAAGCAAAATTTTATTAAAGAATATTTTCTTCAAATTTTTCTACTCTACTACTTACGATATCTATACTTTTTATTAGAAATGTAGTATTAAATATTAATCTAATATCCTAACTTCCTAATATCTTAAGTGTCGATATTTTTACCCGAAACTAATTATAAAATGTTCCTTTAACATTCAGGTTATATTATTTCTAGAGTAGACAAAATACTAAAAAAAATACGCCGACTACTCAGTGCGTAGAGCGAAAGAGAAAAGTTATACTCTTACTTTAGGAGTATATACCCTCTAGGCATGCTGATTGGTTTGCATGGTTTTACCATTTTCCGCCGACTACTCAGCGCGTAAAGCAAAGAGAAATCTTGTACTTTTATTCTTAGACTATCTTAGCAGTATATGCTCGATGGTTGCGATGGATAATCTGAGTAGCTTTCCAGTAATAATTTTTTTAAAACCAAATTTAAAGAAGTTCCGCAGTAACAGTCAATTATATAAAATTAACTGTACCTATTAGAGTGGCAAACCTTTTTTTTATATTCTGAGGAATGTAATATTCCTTTTTAATTTTGTTAATAATGTTTAATTGTTTTTTAACGCAAAATTCCGAACTAAATTATTTTTGACAAATAGTTTATATTTAAGTTATGCCCTGTTGCCAAGAGTTTTTGTTTTACCTCTTTTTTAAATTTAACACATTGTAAAGTCTATGGCTAAATTTAACAACGAAATTGTCACTCGGCAGATAAGCTGTTTAATATAAACGTATGTATTAAGGGTATCAAGACTAAAAACAATTTTTAGTTTAGAGTCGATGGATAATAAACAGCAGTAAGTAATAATATTTCTGTAAATAAATAGTTTTACTAATATTTATTAAACTAAAACGGCAATTTTCTAGAAAAATAAAGCAAATGTTTTGTCTCTTTCTAGATGTAATAATGTCAGAATTTATCCATAAAATGTAATTAGCATGAGTTATATTAAAGAACCTGTTTAAAAACCAAATTTAAAAAAGTTCCGCAGTAATAGTCATTTGATCTATTTATTGTACTGCTTGTTTAAAATATATATATATATATATATATATATATATATATATATATATATATATATATATATATATATATATATATATATATATATATATATATATATATATATATAAGTGTGGTCCATTAAGTATGCAACAAATGGGAAACTTTTTTATTTGCAATTTGTCAGAAAATTTTATTCTTCATAAAAGTTGGTGCATGGTCTCAAACTATATTAGCAGTAGTTACTTTTATTAAAAGTTGAAAGGTATACAGGGTAGGTCAAAAAAATTGAAAACTGCTTAAGAGTAAAGTACCCTTATTTTAAAAAATATAACAAAATGTTATAGGAAAAGTTGTTTAGAATTTAAAGTTATACCCAAATACCAAGTCATGGCCCTCTATTCAAATTTTTAGTTTTTTTTGAAATTTTTGAATTTCCCCTGTATAATGCATGTTTATATTGTTCTAATTTTATATTTGTTTAAAGAACCCAAAACTAACTTACTTTTAAACAACTGTTCTTAAATTAAAACATATTTGTAAAATTAAACTGAATTTGTATTTTTTTGCCATTCGCCAACTTCAAGTTTGTTGCAAGGATATTTAATAGAACTTTAAAACTCCCTAAATATATTTTTAAGGAAGGCAAGTACTTTATTATTAATAATATGTGTTTAAAAAACTTTCAAAAAGTATAATATTTTTATATTAATTTCATATCAAAATGTTACAAGTTGAGCTAATACTAAAACAAAAAAAAAATAGTAGATCGCTATGAAAAAAAACAACTGAGTTCTAAGATTTTTTTTTATTAAAGTACAACTATTTTAATTCTAATCTTTTTAATAATATGGAAAAATAATTTAAAAAATGTTCGAAGACTATTGCAAGAATAAAAAAAATAAAAAACAAATTAAAACTGCTTAAAACAAGAACTATCGTAAGGTCTCTGTATGACTACCATCCCTTTCAATGCACCTTATTGTTCTCGCGTTAAATTCCCTTAATATAGATGCCAACACCCTAGCAGGAATATTTTTACAATGAAATCTTATTGAAGTTTGTAGTTCTTGAACATTATTAAACGTTCTATCTTTATAAACTTTATATCCCCACAAGAAAAAATCCACCGATTTCAGATCTGGCGAACGAGGAGGCCACCGTGGATCTGTATTTCGTCCTAACCATTTATTGCCAAATTTTCTATTCAGCCATTGAGCAACATCTCTGGTAGAATGAGCAGGACATCCATCATGTATAAACCACAAATTTGGCCGTTCTTGTAACGGCATCTGATCTAAAAAATTGTCCAGTTCATTTTCCAAAAAATTTAGATAACTATTCCCATTTAGGATTTCTGGGAAAAAGAAGGGACCTATTAGTTTATCATTTAAGATACCACACCAAACATTAGTTTTTTGGTAATATTGATTTTTGTTGTCGATAACAAAATTTGGATTTTCATCAGACCACCATCTACAATTTTGGGACGATAGTACACCATTTGTGGTAAAAGTCGACTCATCTCCGAATAGGATATGGTGATGAAAATCTCTTTGTTCTTCTATTTGACCTTGGACCCATATTGAAAAATCGTATCTTAAATCATAATCCCTTTCTTGTAATGTACAAATAAATTTCGGTTTGTATGGGTAATATTTGTTTTTTTTAAGGATTCGCTTTACAGAGGGTTTTTTAATACCAGTATATTCAGAAATCTGTTTTGTGGACGTTTTGGGATTTTCAATAACTGTCTGAAGTACGTTTAATTGGTTTTCTTCCGTACAGACAGTTTTTATTCGTTCTTCATGGTACTTATATGACAATGATCCTGTCGCCTTAAAATGGTTTAGAATTCTACTTACAGTTGAATAATGAATTTGTTTTTCTGGATGCCGTTCGTTAAAAATATCTGCAGCTTCACGCATATTTTTATAACCATCTCCACAAATTAAAACTAGTTCTGCCTTTTCAGTTAACGTTAAGAATACTCGAGGAGGCATTTGTAATTAAAAAAAACAGTTACTATGAAACAAACGTCTTATGGATAAGTTTAAAAAAGCTAAAAACTGTCAAACTAGAAATAGATTTTCTTGTCAGTCATTTGTTTTTTCATGGCTCCCTGCTATTTGCTTTGCTTCAATATAAGTTCAACTTGAAGCATTTTGATATATTTTTTTTATAGAAATGTAATACATTTTTTAAAGCTTTCTATTGGCATATTATTAAAAATAAAGTACTTGCCTTGCTTAAAAATATATTTAGGGAGTTTTAAAGTTCTATTAAATATCCTTGCAACAAACTTGAAGTTGGCGAATGGCAAGAAAAATATAAATTCAGTTTAATTTTACAAATATGTTTTAATTTAAGAACAGTTGTTTAAAAGTGAGTTAGTTTTGGGTTCTTTAAACAAATATAAAATTAGAACAATATAAACATGCATTATACAGGGGAAATTCAAAAATTTCAAAAAAAACTAAAAATTTGAATAGAGGGCCATGACTTGGTATTTGGGTATAACTTTAAATTCTAAACAACTTTTCCTATAACATTTTGTTATATTTTTTAAAATAAGGGTACTTTACTCTTAAGCAGTTTTCAATTTTTTTGACCTACCCGTATACCTTTCAACTTTTAATAAAAGTAACTACTGCTAATACAGTTTGAGACCATGCACCAACTTTTATGAAGAATAAAATTTTCTGACAAATTGCAAATAAAAAAGTTTCCCATTTGTTGCATACTTAATGGACCACACTGTATATATATATATTTATATATATATATATATATATATATATATATATATATATATATATATATATATATATATATATATATATATATATATATATATATATATATATATATATATATATATATATATATATATATATATATATATATATATATATAGTGCAAACCTATTTTTTTTTTATTCTGAGCAAACTTATTATTATTATTTTTTCATTTTGTTTATATATTTAATTGATTTTTAACGAAAAATTCCGAACCTAATCATTTTTGACAAGTAGTTAATATTTAAGTTATGTCCTGTTGCCAAGAGTTTTTAGTTTGACCTCTTTGTTAAATTTAGTCCATTGTTAAGTTTAACAACGAAATCGTTACTCGGCAGATAGGCTGTTTAATATAAACGTATGCATTAAGGGCATCAATACTAAAAACGATTTCTAGTTATTATTTCTGCTTAACTCTATTTTTTATACTACCTAATTAAAATAGGTACATTTGTAACCAAAGCCAATAGATAACATTTTTTTGTAGAAACATTTGGTGGTAGCGTTGGTCTTGCTATTACCCAGGCTCTTGACTTAACCAAAATGTTTCAATGGGGTATGAGGCAATGGAGTGAACTTGAAAATACAATGACATGCGTGGAAAGAATAAAAGAATATGCTGATGTAGTTCCAGAAAATGACGAAAATGCAAAAGATCCACCAGAATCTTGGCCTGAGACAGGCAATATTAAATTTGATAATCTCAGCTTGACTTATGCAAAAGGGGAACCATGTGTTTTAAAGAACCTCACTTTTGATATTAAGAGCTCAGAGAAAGTTGGTATAGTTGGCAGAACTGGTGCTGGAAAATCATCAATTATAATGGCTCTCTTCAGATTAGCGATAAATGAAGGCAGAATTATAATTGATAACTATGATACTGCCAAAATATCATTTAGCAGGTTACGTTCCAGTATTGCTATTATTCCTCAAGAACCAGTGCTTTTCTCTGGAACATTAAGAAAAAATTTAGATCCATTTGACGAATACTCTGATGAGGTAAGGTTTAAAAATATATTAATAGTTATGGGTTTCCATCACACTTTTTTTTTTAATGCAAATATCAACGATGAAAAAAAAAACTAATGTTACAGCAACATTACTTTGTTGTCACTTGGCAAATTTTTTCATTGATTTGTTGATATTGTGATCGAAGTCGGTTTATCTTTTTTTTTATCGATGTTATCTTAAAATAGCAAGTAAATCTATTTACTGAGTTGCATTGGAAAGGCGTAGATCACTTTCTTTGTTTTTGAAAGCTTTCTTTCCTTTTCTTGAATTTGTTCTTACAAAAGTGCTTTGCATTGTGTGTTCCCTAAAATGGCTTTATTTTTTTTTGTTTTTAAGGTAACAAGTAGACTGAAAGTTATTGTCTTGACATCTCATTAGGAATGTTACGTCGTACGTAAAGTAGAATTGACATCTTGGATCTTCGTGCTTTAAAGATCTGGTACTTTCGAAGGTCCCTTTCTTACAATGTTGTAGCGTCTGGTGGAATATACAGACCAATTTTTTCGGTATTTAAATCTTTTGGATTTAAGTCCACCTTGGCCATTACATTAGTACTTTAATATTAGTTAAATATTATTCTTCTGGAAAATAATATTGCCCAGAAGAATGATATTGCAGCGTCCATGAAAATCACCCGAAAATCGTTACTCGAGGGTTTTCGGGGATGCTGAATTAAATTTTGGCATTAGAATTATTCGAGGGTCGCTCTGTGGAGGTGTCCGGGGGGGAGGTGATTGATATTGCTTATCAAGCGTGTCTATTTTCAAGTCACACTTGGTATAGTTCACAAGGTCAAGACGAGACCTTTAATCAGTTGGAATGGGGGTGGGAATTGGAGGATGGAGCGCTCAGTCCTGTCACCATGACCCAGGGAGCCGGTCCCGAGGAAATTTTAAGCAGTATTTCTTGTTTCTGTAAAACCGATTGTGGCATAAGGTGTGGGTGCAGACGATGTGGGTTGGAGTGCTCACTTGCATGCAAGTATTGCGATGGCAATTGCTCAGACCAAAAAGGCACTTCTAACCAGTCCGAGGATAGTGACGAGAAAGAAGATGAAGAAGGGTCAGAAGAAGAAGAGTTTGAAAAAGGTGTTTAGTATTTAAGTTAAAAATTAAACTTTATGATTGGGTAATTTAATATTAATAAAAAGTACAATTTATTATTTAAATGAAGTATTATTCTCATAATGTTTCATGATTTTTCACTTTCTTCATTACCCTTGTCCGCAGAGCCACCCCCGAGCGCCCCCGGTAATTCTTATGCTAGAATTGAATTCGGCATTCCCGAAAACCACAGAATATCGATTTTCGAGTGATTTTTCCAAGTTTTCAAAATGCATTTATTGCACCAGAATGCATTTTTCGAAATATAGACTTTCTTTCTGGGAGCTTTCTGAACACAATGCAAATTTATTTATTTCGTTGAATTTCGCTCTAAATGCCCTGGACTATTTTAACACAATTGAATTTTTTTTTAATTACCTTATTTTTATTTTTATCTTATTCCAAATTAAAGAGTCATAATTAATTATTATTGGACTTTCTAGAACTGTAACACTAACTCTTTATACTTAAAAATTATTTTCTACTTTTTAGTTCGGTTAGTTGTGGTTAGTTTTGGTTAAAAGCTTGATTTTTTAGTTTTTTTTTTAAACTATAATTTATTTTTGGTTCGGCTTATAAATGTGTAAAATTTAACCTTCCGTGCATGGTTTTTACCTAATATATATTTTTATTGTAGGCCTTATGGAGTGCGTTAGAAGAAGTCGAACTTAAAGCCGCTGTAAGTGATCTTCCACAGGGTCTAGAAAGTAAAATGTTAGAAGGAGGTTCAAACTTTAGCGTAGGTGAAAGACAGTTAGTTTGTCTAGCTCGAGCTATAGTTAGAAATAACAAAATCCTTGTTCTGGATGAAGCCACTGCCAACGTAGATCATCAGACTGATGCTCTTATTCAGGCAACTATCCGAAATAAGTTCCTAAACTGTACAGTACTTACCATTGCTCACAGATTACACACAATTATGGATTCCGACAAAGTTTTGGTGATGGATGCAGGAAGAGTAGTTGAATTTGGCCATCCTCATGATTTATTACAAAACACTCGAAACGGCGTATTTTATGAATTAGTACAACAAACTGGGAAAGTAATGGCAGAAAATCTAATTAGTATTGCAGAAGAGGTAAGATTCTTAAAATCGTGTAGTCGCTCTTTTATTTCTTCAAAGGAAATTGTTACTTAATTTAGTGTATGTCGTATGTGTATATATAAAAAATAAGATTTCATAATTGTGAGCTTTTTTTAAATTACCTTTTTATTAGATACATGTGATCCGTGTAAATCTACTACAAAAATAATATTAAAATAATAATTAAGAAAAATGATAGCAAATATATTTTTATACTTTGTGTTTTGTTAATATGTTTTATTTTTCAGAATTATAAAGAGAAGGCACAAGAACCCGCCTCTGTAAAAGCAGAATAAACAATCACCATTGTAATGTGGTGTGATAGAAATTTTTCGTAGTTGTTGCTTTGTATGTTTAATTAATTAAACTGACTAACAAGCTTATATATCTGTAAACCGAACTCATAAAGCAAGAACTTTTCATGTGGCTGTAACTAGTTAGTAAATAATTTGCAAATATGAATAACAATAAGATACTCATTACCTAAGACAAATAAAGAGTGTTTAAAAACAATGTATTATTTTATTTTTTTATAATTTAGTTTAAAAAAACCTATACCTTAACGTAAATAGATGCTTCGGTTCAGACTTGTATTTTACCTTTGGCTTACCTTCGTTAAGCTATATAAATAGAACTTGGTGCCAAAAAAAGTGCTTTATAAAATTTGTGACAAAAATATTTTTAAAATTGAATATAAAATCCAGTGTGGGGCTTATAAGTGTTACCACTTACCACCAGAGACCCAGGGAGCCTGTTAGGGACTAAGTAAATAAAGTAATAAGGGGATTTTTTTCTGGACTACGTATACATCGTAATAAAGCTAAAGTACACCTTTTACAAAAAAAATTAAACGGTGTTAAAAGAGAGTATTAATGGCACCAGAATTGTAAGGAGAACTTAGCTTAAGAATAGGAAGCAGTTACCATTTCAAAAACGTAATTCTTCTTTGGTTGAAAAATAATTGTAATTTTTATTTTACATAAGGTTATTGTTCTTCGCAATGAAGATACTGATCATTTAATGAACAGGAGTATAAATAAGGCTGAACATTTTTTCATATAAAAGTTTCCATATTTCAGGCATCTCGATGCTGGTCATCACCCACACGGAACAAAAAAGAGTAAGTTGTGGTTGGTCTGGTCACTGACGACATGTCGAGGAAAGCAGTCGTCATCGTGAAGTCGTCGTCGATCTTTTGTTTATCTTGAGAAAGAGGGTTCTCTCTTTTATTCACAGCAGCAATTACGTGATTGCAGCACGATATTATTAATTTACCTAAAATTTAACTTCATGTAGAAGAAGTATAAAGCCGAGATTAGGCCGTTATATGACATTTCTCCATTATAATGGGTTTATTCAGTTATAGTTACAATCCTGCGCAGGCTACAACGGATGGAAGTGACTTATTATTTCAAGTAAAAATCGAAGATATGCTTGAAAATTTGTCAAATGGATATATATTAACATACCCACACAAAACACTAAAGGCCGACACGTGGGAGGCTACAGAGGGTGTCGCGGAAAGGGGTAAACGTAGTAATAATTTGGAAGAAAGGCCATCAGTAATAAGTACGTCTTTTTACCCACTTATTATTAAAGCCCTAAGCAGCCTAAATCCAAATTTGCAGACGGCTAGGTGAATACATAGTCCCCTAAATTAAATCAAATGTACCAATTATCTGGAGCGATTTTTTTGTTTCTGGTCCCTCGTATCGCGGTACCTAACTGTTCGATCAATTTTAACATATAGGGTTTCATTTTGTGTGTCTTTTGATCCTAGTGCTTATTCCGTAAATAACGTATTGATATATCGATAAAAATCGATTCTAGAACAAGCTTTTTGATTTTTTTTCCTGTCTCAATTTTTACTTTACACATCTAATTTTTTTCCTTTTAAAATGACGACGATGAATCAAGGAAAGTAGTAGTAATTATTATGATCTTTATAGCATGGCACCTTTTTAAAGTTTATAGTTTTTTGTCTCTTAATTAAAAGAGAAAAAAAAAATGGAATATAAGAAAAAATTGTTAAAGGTAAAACTTGAGGCAATGGTTTACCAGAATTTGAAACAAAAAAAATTATAGACCTTATACTAAATTACAAGAGCACTCATATTGCAAAAAGCGCTCCAGGTAAGTAGTACATTTGACCACACCACATGGGTCTATGTGTCCACCTAGCTGCCCTCCTTTTTGGATTTAGACTCCTTAGGTGTTCAGCAGTGAGTCATTAAAAACGCGGACATATTACTGATGACGGCCTTTCCTTCAATTTTATATTTTTTATATCACCTTTACTACTGTCCGCCACCATCTTTGTATCCACCCAGTGGTCCTCCCATTCAGATTTAGACTTCTTTACGTTTCAATAATAAGTAATTAAACACGCGGACAGATCACTGATGATGGTCTTTCCCTAAAATTTGCAAGTATAACCTTTACTACTGTCCGCCACCCCTTTGTATCCACCCTTGTGTCCGCCTTTTGAAATTTTGTCAATACCTACTGATCTGACTCATATTTAAGCACATCATCGATAACAGCCTTTTCCTGAAGAAATAAGCTACTCTAAGGGTGTTTGCCTTTCCGACATTGTAACTGTCATATTACTGATGACGACCAAATCCCGATTATATCTCTCAGACTACTAAGTATATGTTAAAATGTTTCTTAAGTGCTCTAACCTACGTTGAAAATTATCACCTTTAGTTGTAACTGTACCGTAAATTGAATATATATATATATATATATATATATATATATATATATATATATATATATATATATATATATATATATATATATATATATATATATATATATATATATATATATATATGTATATATATATATATATATATTTCCACTGCAAGTTTTTTGAGTTTAGTTTGCACTAAAGTAATGATTTGTACTTATACTTACTTACTTAATTAATGTTTTGCTGTCTTGCTAATAAGTTCTGTTTAAAAGGAAGCTGGTGGGAGCATAGAAAACATTATTTATATTTTACTAATAAAAATTTATTTTAAACGATGTAAAACAATTTTTCTTAAACTAGGTTTTTTCAAGATACCATAGACAGCCCAAACACATCTGATTGTCAATAATTTAAATAAATAAAAACAGTCATAAAACGGGTTTTCTGAGTACTGATAAAAGAAATATCAATTATATATATATACGATTTTCGTATCGGTTTGCTTAAAAAGAAACCTTTTGCTTAATATTTTTTATATGTTTATATAAAATCCTTATTTAAAGTTTTCCTTATTTGGTAAGTTTTAATAACAATTTCAAAAAATAATGTTTAATTAAATATTAATCATTTATTTTTGTGTTAAATTTGAGAAAACATAAAACATTCAGATTCTTAATTTAACAAAAGCATTGTAAGACTCCTTAAGGAAATTACAAAGTTACGACTTTAAATAAAAGAAGCTTTAAGAATTACTTCCTTTACTTAATGGAGAAATATAAAACTCATTAGGTTGAATTATCATTTTGTTTGATAAACATTATGTAAAAATATACTTAAAACCGTATACATTTTACCAAACTTTGCACTTTTTCACTGGATTCATTTTAGACCCGAGCGGGCAATTAAAATCTTTCGTAAAGTATTCTGAATTACTAAAAGGTCCTTGAACTCTAAATTGTCCAGGTGAATGGTAACCAGTTAAAACTCTAAGTCTAAGAGATTCCGCTCTATATTTGGCGCACCACGTATTTGCTGCAGAGATCCAGAACATTTGGTTTGGCGTGTACATCAAACCCGGCAAGAGTGGCTCCTCGTAATTTCTTTTAATCCATTTCTGGTAAGCTAAGTAAGCTTCTTTAATTCCTCCATTATCGGCAATATTTTCTCCTTGGGTATTTATTCCGTTAAGCTAAAATAATGTGATAAATAAAATTTATTTTTAGTTAAATAGATTGATAATTATATTACTTAAATACTACCAAACCAATTATTTGTATTCGGTCTGTACATTGTTAACATTTATTATACTATTTTAAGGGGGTTAATTATTGGCTTCCCTGTATATTTTACAGAAAAAAATGTAAGATAATTTTTTAAAGAGACCAATCTGACAAACCCTCGTGCCAAGTTTCAAAAAATTTTAATAAGCGACTCTTGAATCATTCAAGTAAATGTATCTGCAAAATTACCAAATTTTCGGTTCAGGTAAAACCAAGCAGACACCAGCCACCAGCAAACAATTTATTGTAAGGCTGACGTACAGCCGAATACCAGGAATGTTTTTTTTGTTCGTTTCATCAATCTTACAACCATTACATTCAAAGTAAAAGACACGTTATTATTATTTTTTTCTCAAACCTTTTATTTAATGTAACAATTAAGTTTAACTTATAACAATTATTACTATCGATCATTAAAAAAATTTTTTTTTCGTACTAGAATTTAATTAAACCAATAGCAGTATCTGAAATATGTTTAATTTATTTTATAACCTTCTGGTCCATTTCAACCATTAAACGTATTGTCAGTAAATTCGGGTCCAAAGCCATCGCAATAAATAATTGTAAATGTTTAACTCAGAAGATCGAAAATTGATCCGAAAAAAGAGAGCTGAACTCTTAATATTTTACTAGGTGTGAAAAAATAAAATGAAATAAAATACAATAACTTTTTTAAAATATTAGAGAATTACATAAAAACATTAGTTAATCAAATGTTTAAACAGTCCCCCCCATTAATAGCTAAACAATATCCCCACCGATCATGAAAGTCATTTCTAACGTTGCTAAGTTGATGTTGCGAAATTTTATTACATTCTATTTATAAATGACACTTTTTAAGTGACAAAAATAACTTATTCGTTGAAAGATCAGGTGACCTGGCTGGCCAAAGTATCGGGTACCGTGGACCAATAATATTAATATAACCATACGGACATTATGGGCGGGGCAACCATCCATTTGGTACCAGATCATTTAATCTTCCCGAACAACTTTTTCCAAGGCGGGTCCAATTTGATATTGAAATAAGTACAAATAGGTTTCTGCTGTCAGGTTATAGTCCATAAAAAGGGTCCAATGATATGGTGTCCGATAATTCCCACGAATACATTAGTTTTTTGGGGAAATTGTGTCCGAGTATTAATAAAGCGATGTTGACTCCAATACCGGCAATTCTGAACATTTGATTCATTGTTGAGGGTAAATGTACATTTATCGGTAAAAAAAATATTTCTTAAAAAATTCCTATTGTTATTTGCTCTTTCCATCAATTCAAAACAAAATACCATTCTTCGCTCTTCACCTCCTTTCTGCAGCTCTTGATGTTTTTCGAATTAATACGAATAATATTTGTGTTTTTTTAAAGTGCGTAATACCGTTGTATGATGTTTATTTACCTCCTGCCCAAGAACCCTCGTACTAACCATTTGTTTTCCTCCACACACAGTAGAATATTAAGATCCATGTTCTCTCTTTCTTTGGCTCTATTTTCGATATCCTGAGTTGAACATTTACAATTATTTATTACGGTACCTTTGGACTCGAACTTACTGACAATACGTTTAATAGTTAAAATTGACGGAATGGGCTTGGTAGGGAAATAAACAGAAAACATTTCAGATACTGCTCTAAAACTGTTTTCCACATAATTCCACTTAATTACGAATACTTTTTTGTCGATTGGTCTCTTTCTTCAAACAGTTATTTTAAATTTTTTGTGTAAAATGTACCCCTAAAATTTACCTGGGATTTCGTATGTTTCGCTAGGCACGCACCTACCGGTATATATATATATATATATATATATATATATATATATATATATATATATATATATATATATATATATATATATATATATATATATATATATATATATATATATATATATATATATATATT
>JAHBCN010004816.1:0-60422 GCA_019359885.1 Listronotus oregonensis | reverse complement strand
GTACCTGAAACTGCAATACGTCAATAAAACATACTACTCCGTCGATTCCTTGCAATGTCTGCTCAATAATCTGCTGGAAAATAATCGTCGCTGGAGTGATTCCAAAAGGCATCCTGTTCATCCTAAAAATTCCTTTGGGGTAGTCCACGCTAACATATTTGAAGTCTGTTCCGTTAGTTCAATTTGATTATATGCTGATCTCAAATCAATTTTTAAAAAAAAATTTAGCCTTATTAAATTTTGAGAACACTTCATTACATTTTGGTAATGAATAATTAATTGGTTTTAAAAATTTATTGATAGTGGTTTTATAATCACCACACAATGTTATAGTTTGATCCGCTTTAATTACGGGTACTATAGGAGTAGCCCACTCGCTATGATTTACTTGAGAAATTACACCCTCTTTTTCAAGCTGTTCCAGCTCTTTGTCAACTGCCTCACGAAAAGCAAAGGGTACCGTTCTCGATTTACAAAAAATAGATTTTACATTAGTAGAGTATATTTATCCTGATCCGGATCAGATGAATCTCGAAATTTGACGTCATTTAATTGATTTGCGAGTTATTTTAGAGTATTGCGCATGCGCAAAATGGCGCCTGTCACCTGTCAAATGTCATCTGTCACTGCATATTTCGAACCACGGATTGGGAATTTAGCTTACGTGGATGAGTTGTAGCTTAGGTCTTCCGCATGCGCAAAAAGGCCTGTCACCTGTCAAGTCATGTCAATCATATCCAACTTTGGAAATTTAGCTTACGTGGATGAGTATCTTAGGGTTTTTGCAAGCGTTAAAAATGGTCTCACCTGTCAAAGTACTGCTGTCATATTTCGCGAACCACGATTAGAACCCTTACGGATGAGACATATCTTGGGTCTACGCATGCGTTAATGGCGTCTGTCAATTTCACTTGTCAAATGTCTAACCTAACATGCGCCTACGCAAGGCCGGGCCCCGGGTTAGACCTGGGGCTTAGGGGTGAAGAGCCTTATTATTATAATCTTACAATTTTTGAATATTAAATAATAAAACACTCTGTATATATTAATTTAATTTATTTAAACCACATTGTATTGACTTTTTAGTTTAATACACAAGTTTAGTAAGTAATAAACCAAACTACGAATAAATTAATACATTTAAAGTGGTAAATTATGAAAAATACACTAAAAATCTTTATTCCAATTCAGGAGGTTAAAACATACATATTTGTCGTTTAAATTTAATATTACATAAAGTCTTTGGTAACACTATGATATCTTTTATTTAATATTCGATTGAAATAATTTATTTTTATTCTAATTCAGTATGTTAAAACATACATATTTGATGTTTAAATTTAATATTATTTAAGTTTGGCAACATATATATATCTTTTTTATTAACAGATTTAGATAATTGTTTTTATTCTAATTCAGGATGTTAAAACATACATATTTGATGTTTAAATTTAATATAAGCATAAAGCCTTTTTGGCAACACTATGTATAACTTTTTTATTTATCAACAGATTTAAATAATTCTAGAATTTTAACGGTAAACATGTAATACAGGAGTTACGGAATAGATGTTTCACTAATTGTTTGAAACAATCATTTAGTAAGTTTATTACATTATTACGACTTAGCCATCAGCATTTATAGGTATGAGGTCAGAAGGCTGTTTAACTGTATTTTGGAAAATAAATAAACAAGATGAATCATACAAAATTTTTATCTCTACCATAAATGCTTTCAACTCACAGAATATTGAGTATTAATTTTCATAAATAATGCAATGGAAAATTAGAAGTTTATTCGCTTATTTCCAAATACAGCACTGTTTTTCCAAATAACAGTATTTTAAATAACAGCCCTGTATTTTCAAATAACAGCCCTGTTTTTCCAAATAACGGCACTGTATTTTCAAATAACGGCACCTTTTTTAAATAACGGCACCGTATTTTCAAATAACGGCACCGTATTTTCAAATAACGGCACCGTATTTTCAAATAACGGCACCGTTTTTAAATAACGGCACCGTATTTTCAAATAACGGCACCGTATTTTAAATAACGGCACCGTATTTTAATACGGCACCGTTTTTAAATAACGGCACCGTTTTAAAACGGCACCGTTTTTAAATAACGGCACCGTATTTTAAATAACAGCACTGTATTTTCAAATAACACTGATTTTCTATCAGCCCTGTATTTTAATAACAGCACTGTAGATTGGTTATAAAGTGGATTATAATTTATTCATATCAGATACGCTTTAGATGTAATGATATCATCCGTGACTTGAGGGCAACTTTTATGTCGCGGGACACGGGACATGCATGACGTCATCGTGGTTTGTCTCTTTCCTCTTAAGGTGTTATCTTGTTTCCTTCCTCCTTTGTCTCCAGACGAGTCTGGGTCGCTAGCGACGCGAGAAAAGGAGGAAGGAAGACAAGATAACACCTTATAGAGAGAGAAAGAGACAAACCACGATGACGTCATAGAACAGATGTCCCGTGCCCGTGTCCCGCGACATAAAAGGTTGCCCCCCTCAAGGTCACGGGACGTTGATATGCCTCATTTACACATCTAAAGCGTATCTGATATGAATAAATTATAATCCACTTTAACTAACCAATCTACAGTGCTGTTATTTGAAAATACAGGGCTGTTATTTGAAAATACAGGGCTGTTATTTGAAAATACAGTGCTGTTATTTAAAATACGGTGCCGTTATTTAAAAACGGTGCCGTTATTTGAAAATACGGTGCCGTTATTTGAAAATACGGTGCCGTTATTTGAAAATACGGTGCCGTTATTTAAAAAACGGTGCCGTTATTTGAAAATACGGTGCCGTTATTTGAAAATACGGTGCCGTTATTTGAAAATACGGTGCCGTTATTTGAAAATACGGTGCCGTTATTTAAAAACGGTGCCGTTATTTGAAAATACAGTGCCGTTATTTGGAAAAACAGGGCTGTTATTTGAAAATACAGGGCTGTTATTTAAAATACTGTTATTTGGAAAAACAGTGCTGTTATTTGGAAATAAGCGAATAAACTTCTAATTTTCCATTGCATTTATTTTATGAAAATTAATACTCGTAATATTCTGTGAGTTGAAAGCGCATTTATGGTAGAGAGATAAAAATTTTGTATGATTGCATCTTGTTTATTTATTTTCCAAAATATACAGTTAAACAAAGCCCTTCTGACCTCATACCTATAAATGCTGATGGCTAAGTCGTAATAATGTAATAAACTTACTAAATGATTGTTTCAAACAATTAGTGAAATCATTGTAATCCTGTATTACATGTTTACCGTTAAAATTCTAGAATTATTTAAATCTGTTGATAAATAAAAAAGTTATACATAGTGTTGCCAAAAAGGCTTTATGCTTATATTAAATTTAAACATCAAATATGTATGTTTTAACATCCTGAATTAGAATAAAAACAATTATCTAAATCTGTTAATAGGTAAAAAGTTATATATATAGTGTTGCCAAAAAGGCTTTAAGATAATATTAAATTTAAACATCAAATATGTATGTTTTAACATACTGAATTAGAATAAAAATAAATTATTTCAATCGAATATTAAATAAAAAAGATATACATAGTGTTACCAAAAGGGCTTTATGGTAATATTAAATTTAAACGACAAATACGTATGTTTTAACATCCTGAATTGGAATAAAAAAGATTTTTTAGTGTATTTGTCTCATAATTTACACACTTTTAAATGTATTAGTTTTATTGCCGTAGTTTGTAGTTTATTACTTACTAAACTTGTGTATAAAATTGCTAAAAGTCAATGTACAATGTGGTTTAAATAAATTAAATTAATATATACAGAGTGTTTTATTATGTAATATTCAAAAATTGTAAGATTATAATAATAAGGCTCTTCACCCCACGCCTAAGCCCCAGGTCTACACCCGGGGCCCGGCGCTTAAGCGTAGGGGGCCCCCACATGTTAGGTTAGACATTTGACAAGTGACATTTGACAGACGCTATTATCTTAACGCATGCGTAAGACCCTAAGATATGTCTCATCCACGTAAGCAGGTTCTAAGTCACGTGGTTCGCGAAATATGACAGGTGACAGCTGACATTTGACAGGTGAGAGGCACCATTTTTTTAACGCTTGCGTAAGACCCTAAGATACAACTCATCCACGTAAGCTAAATTTCCTAAGTCACGTGGTTCGCGAGATATGACAGTTGACAGGTGACACTTGACAGGTGACAGGCGCCATTTTTTTAGCGCATGCGGAAGACCCTAAGATACAACTCATCCACGTAAGCTAAATTTCCTAAGTCACGTGGTTCGCGAAATATGACAGGTGACAGGTGACATTTGACAGGTGACAGGCGCCATTTTTTTAGCGCATGCGCAGTACTCTAAAATAAGCCTCGCCCAAGATTCCTAATTAATGTATGACGTCAAGATTTCGAGATATAAGTCTGATCCGGATCGGGATGGCGTAAAACTCCTCATCTACCTCTACTTACATTTTCGCTATTTAATTACAAATTTACTTTTTTATATTTATATTTACCAATTTTATCACTAAATAAATTAGGAAACCTTGAAATTATTTTATTTAATTCATTGTTTCGGGAAATATTGTTTACAAAACTCATCCTTACCTTAAATTTAGTCATCCAGTCTCGCCCTAAAATGTTTGTCGTAGCACAGGGAACTACATAGAATATACAATTCTTTGT
This sequence comes from Listronotus oregonensis, assembly GCA_019359885.1. Classification (NCBI taxonomy): domain Eukaryota; kingdom Metazoa; phylum Arthropoda; class Insecta; order Coleoptera; family Curculionidae; genus Listronotus; species Listronotus oregonensis. The sequence goes on along the minus strand of JAHBCN010004816.1, from coordinate 55,707 downwards.
TTTATTATTAAACGTTACGTCTACATTAAAGTAACCTTCTGGTCGAAATATATTACCATCATATCCTTGAAGAATTGTGTTCGCCAGGGAAAGCTTAAAATGAGAAAAATGATTATCATAACAACGTTTTGTTATAGCAGAAATAGTTGAGCCACTGTCACACAAAAATTGTAACTTAACTTTGTTTACAAAAATTTCTACAATAAAATCATTTTTATTTTCTACAATTTTACCAACATTACAAAACATGTCAAAAACCTTATCATTAGAAAAACTTTGCTTACATTTCTCTACATTTTCAATAGAATTTTCATCTTCCGATTCACTACCAAATTACATACTGTGGCAATATGCCCACCTATTTTACATAAATTACATCTAAAATTTATATAAAAACATCTTTATCATGTATTAAACCACAAACTGAACAATATTTACGTTTTTTTACGAAACTTTTATTACCTTTGAAGACATTTTTCTGACTTCTGTCATCTCTTCTGACGTATGCGCCATGTTGTTGGTTCCTGTTACTTGATTGGCTGCGGTCATGCGTGCGTCGATCAATACTCCGATTCCAGCTTCTCATTGGTCGAATTGGATTTTGGGCACTCGAGGTGTCATTTCTGCTTGGCGGGAATCTTGAATTTCAGGAGGAAACATATCGGACTTCGTTAACCATATTTTCTTGATTAAGTGCCAATTTTAACATTTCTTGGAGTGTTTTTGTCTCAGATTCTTCACACAAACGACCACGAATCTTCCCGGGTGACAAACCCGTGACAAATTTTTATAATAAAATGTTTTCTAGATTGTCTTGAAAATTGCACAATGTTGCCGCTCCTCTAATTTTGGCGTGCCATTCCGAAACTGTCATGGAGTCCTGAGTTAATCCAAAAAAATAAATTCTTTCTCTCCATACAATTTTTGTTATTCCGAATTGAGATTTCAATAAATCGGTCAATGCTTTAAATGATTTTCCCTGAGGTTGAGAAGGAAACGTAAGGTCTTTTAATAATTTATAAGTCGATTGGCTTACCGAACTTAATAAAATTGCCACTTTAATTTTGTCCTCGTTGACACTATTAACCGTAAAATGTTGTTCCAAACGCTCCGCATAAAGTTCCCAATCATGCACATCCGAATTAAATTCATAAAATTTCAACGTGGTGGTAGCCATTTTGTAAAAAAGAAATATCACTCACGCGATTTCTCCGCAATTTTAATTTTCTCGTTTTTTTTTGTCCTCGTCGCCACTGTGGTGTTTGTTGGTTGGGTAATTAAAAGTCGTACTTTCACTATATCTTAATATCACATTTATTTGTTCAGGTACTGTTTGACATGCGTTATGGTTTTACAATTCTGGTTAAAATGACATGTCACGATAGTGGCAGGAAACAGACTGCCTTGTAGGCTGAGAAGGTTCATGAAGGGAACCAAGGAATTGCGCCTGTGCTACAATTCAATATTACCAACGGTAAAACTATCACCGCCATGACACCACAATTACCCGAAATTAATTTTTGTATAATTACTTTACACTTTCTTTAAAAATCTTTCTTTTATTTTTGTCGCTAAATATTGTTTTTAAAAGATGTGATTAATGTATTTCGCGAGCACTTGCTGCACAATGTTTTATTAAAATAAACTGAGCTATTTGCCCTAATGCCTGAGGCATAGAAGATCCATGTCAAAGTGTGTAGGATGAGTCAATTCAATTTGCGATTTCAGGTAGTCGGCTAACGTTAACTTAACTGATTTAAACATTTTTCTTAAACATTGGAAAAGAGCTGGAGGTGCAGGTGCGAGAGGGTACGATAAACAGTACTCAATGTTTATGTCTTTTTTATGCCAATTGCCAATAATCGTCAAAAAATATCTTTTTTCATTATTAAAAGAACTTGTTTGCTGCCGTCTTTATCTTTATTTTTTTCTGTGGTTTTTCGACACAATCGGATGCAAAATTAAAAATTTTGTTTCCGCTGAAAACTTTGAAAAATCCTTTATCCTAGTCCTTATGTATTGCACGAAACGAATGGACCATCTTTTCTCTTGGGCTCGTACTTACCTGTAGCGAAAAACGTTTATTGAATGCATGGCAACCTCTGTTTGCGACCATTTATTAAATGGTAACCATGGATTATCGTTAATAGAAAAAAAACCTCAATTTTGTAATAAATTAAAAAAAAACAAATGACTGTAAATAATTAACAATAATATTCTTGTTTACACCCGCAACCCTAACGTTGCGGCTGACTGAGATCTGTCAATCTTTTTTTTCTTTTTTTTTTACATTATTTCCTTTAAAATACCGTAAAATTAATTAAAAAAACATATAGTTGCAATTTATATCAGCAAATTAATTATACAAATATTACTGACAGGTAATTGAGGCTATTTTTTTATAAGCAACCTATCGCTTATCCATTGCATACTAACTCAACATTCATTTAAAGTTAATTTCATCAAAAAAAAAAACAGATAGCTGCAGAATCAAGCAGTGAGATCTTAGACTATTATAATTTATGCAAGATACTGTCACTTTACCTTTATCTACGTAAATTATTATTTAATTAAGATTTTAATACGAACGTTTAGCACATGTCAGCTGCAATAGATTACCTGTAGCGAATAATTATAGTATATATAACATAATAATGATAACCATTACCTATCTCACTTTAATAGGTAAAGTTAATAATTTTATTTGGTATTTTGGCTAAAACTTTCCGAAACTTATTTAAAATATGTAAAAAATCAACTCTAGGTGATATTAAATAATTATTCATCAGGCTTTTCTTAAACACAATATGCAGGGTATACGGAAATAACCTTCAAATAATTCTAGAGATTAAATTATAAAAAAAAGTTTATATCAATATAGGTCCGCAAATGTGTCATAAGGTTGCTATGACGATTCAAAGATGGCACCGCGATATAGGGGTTCTATTTTATATCTCTGGTACCGTTCTAGATGATCATCTGAGTTATGGTATATGAATTGCTTTTAATACTAGGCACTTTTCAGTGCTACTAAATTATTTTTTTAATCAGGGGCGTACCAAGAGGGAAGGCCTCGATTTAATTTGTCCACATTTTTATTAAACGCCATATTTCTGCGGTACACGAATTTTACATAAGATTCAAAAATAAAATTTGATTATAATTGTGTTAATAACAGTTGTTTATGTTATTTATACCGCGGAATTAGAATTTCTAAAGAAAACCGCAAAAATATGACTCTTATTAAAAATGTGAATAAGTTAAATAAAGACCTCCCCTTTAGGCACGCTCTTGATTAAAAAAATAATTTAGTAAAAACACCGAAAAGAACCTACTATTAAAAGCAATTTATATGCCAAAACTTAGATGACTATCTGAAACGGTTCCAGAAAAATAAAATAAAACATATATCTCGGTGCCATCTTTGAATCGCCATAGCGACCTTATGACGCATTTGCGGACCTATGTTGATATGAACTTTTCTTTATAATTTAACTAGTAGAAGCATCCCTAGAATTATTTGAACTTTATTTGCGGACACCCTCTATAGTAAACAGATAAATTGGCATCTATATAGTACGGTATCCAAAGTGGAGGTGACTTTTACCCATCTGCAAACTATTTTTTATCGAATTTAATTTGTAAATAAAATATCGCAAATGAGTTGCCCAAAAAAATATGGTAATTTTTTCAAATTAGCATAGAAAAAGATTAAGATAAAGATACATTAATTTTTATTACCTCCTGTATTTTCTCTTATTTTTAATATTCATGACATGGGAGTATACAAAATTTAAATTTTTTTTAGACTTTTTCACAGCCTTGTCCATAACTTTTTAGGCAACGATTCACAATTCGTTTACATATTATAAGTAAAATGAAAATAGAAAAAGAAATAGGTTAACAGTATCTTTAAACCTTTTTTTGACTTACTACGTACCTCAACATTAGCCAAAAAATGGTATTTAATTTTTTTAAATATTTTTTTCTAGTTCGCAAAAAGATATTTTTTGGTACTGGCCTTTTTTGGGATATTCAGAAGCGCAAATGTCAATTGCATGGATTTCAGCTTGGAAGATGGAGGGAGCCCTGCCGAGAGACTTTGATAGTCTACATCTAGGTCCAAAGACACCCGCCCCAACCCCCTGTTCCATCTTAGATCCATCAGTGTACCAAACAAGTGAGCCTTTTTCATGCTTTGGTTCATTCACACTCATAGTTTGGCGGTCTTGAATAACTACTTTAAAAGAGCGCTGGTCCCGCACTATAGGCATCATGTCCATGGGTTTGGTCAGAGCTTCAATCTTGATTTTTTCCAAAATTTTAAGGTGACCAGTCAGGTCTCCTGACTTTATATTTTGTGTCTGGATTACTCTGGAGGCACTCAGTATCGCCTCCCTCTTTATGTGCAGGTGCAGGGGAAGGAGGTTCAACATTGTCTCCAAAGCTGCCGTTGGGCAAGTTTTCATTGCTCCAGTAACTCCCAGACAGGCAAGTCTCTGCAGTGTCAGAAACTTTCCTTGTGTAGTTTTTTCCTCTTTTTTCGGCCACCAGACCAGTGAGGCATAAGTAACTATAGGTATTACAACTGTAATGTATGACCAGTAGATCATTTTGGGTTTTAGACCCCATGTTTTACCACATAGTCTGCGGCACGCCCATAGTGCCGTTGATGCTTTTGCGATAGTCTTTTTTATTTGCGAGTTCCAATTGAGTTTCTGGTCAAGGACAATTCCCAGATATTTTACTTCCTTAGAAAGTTTGATCGTAATGCTGTTTAACATAGGAGCTATAAACCTTGTTTTCCTCCTTTTTGTTAACGGTATTATAATTGTTTTACTTGGATTGACATTTAGCCCTTCCGTTGAGCACCAGTTCTCAACCAAGTTTAGGGCCGCTTGCATGCGAGCAGATAATATGCCATCATGCCTGCCCCTGATGGTGATTACGAGGTCGTCTGCGTAGCCTTGTACATCGAAGCCTCTTGCTGACAGCCCCGCCAGAAGCCGATCAACCACAAGGGACCAGAGCAGGGGCGTTAGTACTCCACCCTGTCTACACCCCTTTACCGCTCTATCCATTGCAGTCGCGTCCCCCATAGCAGAGCTGATTTTGCGGCTTCTTAGCATGGCTTTAATCCATTTAATCGTTGAGGGTTCAATGTCCCTTGATTCTGCTGCTCTTTGTATGGATTCGAATGAGGTGTTATCAAACGCACCCTCTATATCAAGAAATGCACACATAGCCGCTTCTTTTGCATCGAATGTCTTTTCTATGTCTCTGACTAGACATTGTAGAGCATTGATCGTTGATTTTGCCGGTTGGTAGGCAAATTGTTTTGGATGCAGTGGAGCTTCTTATATGCTGGTCAATTATTTTCTCCATAGTTTTAAGGAGAAAAGAAGATAAGCTAATGGGGCCATAGGACTTCGGCTCATCCATAGGACGCCGACCGGCCCGGCCTTTGGTATGAACGCCACCTTAACTTTCCTCCAGTTTTGTGGAATGTAGCCCAGTATGTAACTGGCTTTAAATATTGCTTTGAGGTTCGGTAGTATTTCCTCTATGCCCTGCTGTAGCAGGGCTGGAAATATGCCATCCATACCTGGGGATTTATAAGGTTGGAAGCTATTTACCGCCCATTTTATTTTATTATCTGTGAAGATTTTACCTGCTAGGCTTTTCCCTGTTTTGCTGGGGCGTGGTTCATCCCATGTTGGGTTTTCCTATATTTGGTTATCTTCTGTGATGGTAGATCCTGGGAAATGGGTTTTTAACAAAATCTCCAAACTCTCCCTTGGAGTCTCAACATATCTGTCATTGGTCTGTCTTTTAAGTAGTCCAATTCCGTTTGAGTGGTCTCGTGCTAGGACCTTTTGAAGTCGCACTGCCCGGGTAAGATCATTTATCCCTTCGCAGAACGTTCTCCATGTTTTTAAGCACACTGGATGCAGCTTTTGAGTGTTGTAGATTTACTTGGAGGCATCTGAGATGCCGGTGTTCTTTGTAAGGCCCGTTTTTAGGCAATTTGCCTTTATCTGCCTTTTTTGTGGTCTTTAGGTTTTTTATCACCTTCAGGATCCATCTTTTTGTTTGAAGGCTTATCCTTGAGCTTTGTGCTGCCTTTGGATTCGCCCTTTGTTTTGGAAGTCTCCGTTTTAGGTTTTTGCACACCTTTATGTGGAGCTTCCTTTGCTTCAGCATTACCTGAGCTTCCCTCTCCTTTTGAGGCTTTATGCTTTGGTCTAAGCTGGATTTCTCCAAACTTAAAGTTCAGCTTAGAGCCTCTTTTTTTGAGTTCTACAGCGGATTTTTGAACCACCGAGAACGTCATTTCCACTGTGGGGCCTACAGGATTTCTCCTAAGCACCCTCCAGCAGGACAGATCGAGGTCGTTTTGCGCCTCTAAAAGAGCCAGGATTTTTTCGTTTGAATAGTCCTGACTATTTGGTAGGTACGCTATCAGTATTTCGGTGTGAGGCATTTCTATTTGGTTATTTGGTTATCTTCTGTAATGGTAGATCCTGGGAAGTGGGTTTTTAACAAAATCTCCAAACTTTCCCTTGGAGTCTCAGCATAGCTGTCATTGGTCTGTCTTTTAAGTAGTCCAATTCCGTTTGAGTGGTCTCGTGCTAGGACCTTTTGAAGTCGCACTGCCGGGGTAAGATCATGTATCCCTTCGCAGAACGTTCTCCGTGTTTTCCTTTTAGATTTCCTCAACTCTTTGTTATATTCAGTAAGGGCTCTGTGATAGTTGTCCCAGTTGCCCGATGTTTTTGCTACATTAAAGGCTTTCCTAGATTCAGCCTTTAGTCGGTCAAGCTCCCTGTTCCACCAGGGAACATCTCTGGGTTCCCTTTCGTTTTACCGGGCAGCTTTTTTCATATGAAGAGATCATGTGTTCCTCTAAGTTAATGGAGGCTGCGTCAAGTTCTTCAATAGCTGGTATGGATGAAGGTAATCCCTCAACTTCTGACTTTAGAAGTTCCTTATATAGGGACCAATCAGTCAGTTTGGGCACTCGGTATTCATTCAGGGGTTTTGCTGTCGCCGCTATGTCAAATCGTATGTGCATATGGTCGGACATAGATAGGTCATTGGAAACTTTCCAGTTCTCAATTTGGTTAGTTATGAATGGCGTAGCTAGGGTTAAGTCTAGTACCTCTTTTCTAATCGCATTCATAAAGGTGGGTTTATTTCCCTGGTTGATAATGTCTATATTGTTAGTAGTCAAATATTCCAGCAGATACTCACCTCTATTGTTTTTGTCTGTGCTGCCCCATATTGTATGGTGCGCATTTGCATCACAGCCCAGAATAAGTTGTTTGTTCCTTCGGTTGCACCAGCTTATTAATTCTTGTACGCTGACTGGTGGTGGATCTTGTGTATCCCCTGGGAAGTAAGCTGAGGCAACTATAACGTTCCTTTTACCTCCTTCATTCGGTACTTCCACCATAGCTGCAACCAAGTCTCTTTTTATAAACTCTGAAATTGAAACAAAATTAACATTTTGACTAAAAAGTAAAGCCGCACGAGGCCTTTCATGAGATGTTTCATAAATTAACTTATCTGAGTTGGAAGTCCTCTAATCGTTCCTTCATTTACCCAGGGCTCTTGAATTAACCCTATGTTTATATTGTTCCTTGTAAATTTTCTATTAAGCACACTGGACGCAGCTTTTGAGTGTTGTAGATTTACTTGGAGGCATCTGAGATGCCGGTGTTCTTTGTTAGGCACGTTTTTAGGCAATTTGCCTTTATCTGTCTTTTTTGTGGTCTTTAGGTTTTTTATCACCTTCAGGATCCATCTTTTTGTTTGAAGGCTTATCCTTGAGCTTTGTGCTGCCTTTGGATTCGCCCTTTGTTTTGGAAGTCTCCATTTTAGGTTTTTGCACACCTTTATGTGGAGCTTCCTTTGAGGTACCGGACTCAGCATTACCTGAGCTTCCCTCTCCTTTTGAGGCTTTATGCTTTGGTCTAAGCTGGATTTCTCCAAACTTAAAGTTCAGCTTATAGCCTCTTTTTTGAGTTCTACAGCGGATTTTTGATCCACCGAGAACGTCATTTCCACTGTGGGGCCTACAGGATTTCTCCTAAGCACCTTACAGCAGGACAGATCGAGGTCGTTTTGCGCCTCTAAAAGAGCCAGGATTTTTTCGTTTGAATAGTCCTGACTATTTGGTAGGTACGCTATCAGTATTTCGGTGTGAGGCATTTCTGCTTCCTCTACCACTCTGACAGCCACCCCCGCTGCTGGCCTTAGGTTTGCGGCTTTGCCCTTTAGCCACTCAGCTGTGGCTTTGTTGGCACACCCCAAAGCGAGCCAGCCCGGTCTGTAGCTGGAACTGTGGAAGCTGGGTTTTATGCCAGCCCCCCGTTTCAGTTCTACTATTTGGTTCATTATGTACTCCTGTATGGCTCCTAGGTGTTCCAATGACAGGGTTTCTTTATGGAAAGTTGGCATGTATTATTCCAACTTTCGTACCTTCAGCTACTTGGCTAAAGGTCGTTTGGGAGGTCTGTGGTCTAGAAGGAGTTTTATTACTCTCCTTTTCCTGACCTTTAGACCTCTTTATAGGTTTTCTCTCAGGTGTATTTTCTTCTGATCGGACCCTTTTCGATCCTTTATCAGAGGAATCTTTCATGGTGGGATTTATTGGTTTGAGAGCCCTTACACGGGCTTCGTCTCTGGCCATCCCACTTTTCATGAGGTATTTAAACCTCTTTCTTGCAGCGCCAGAGAGCTTTGATCTCCCGGGTTCCCCTGTTTTAGGGTCACCCGTTTGCCCCCGCTCATCATCTCTGCTTTTTAAGAGCTCTTCTTCGGCTTTATTGTCATCGGGATTTTCAGCTCCCCGTATGGTTTGAGTTGAGGAGTTAGAGTCCTCTGTATTGTCTACCATCATTGGCACGCTTTCATCGTTACCTGATGATGGTGTAAAGGGCTGCAGTGAACCCTCGGTTAGTCTTTTACTTTTGGGGACATTTTTGCCCCCTTCGTTAGTTGTGCTGAGAACAGCAACGGTGTCCTCCATTTCTTTTTCTTTTTTATTACACTTCAATCTATCAATTTTGTACCCACGAGTAGCGGAGGAAATAAAGGTGCCCCGCTTACTGCAGTAAGGCTGAATTAAAACCGGGTGTCGCCCGGTTCCCGGAGTTCGCATAGTAGTAACTAAGCATCCCCTTAGTCAAGCAGTCCTCGGCCTATGCTGTTCCACCTTGACTTGGGGGTTCTTTTTCGAAGAACCTAAACTAGATCCGATGTGTTCAGTCGAGAACAGGGGTACCTCGTGAAGGATGTAGCTCTTCACTACGCACATCGGTCTTGGGGTTGGCATGCCATCGTCCGCGATAAAGACCCTAGTTAAAACTTGGGAATGTAACCCGGACGCCTAACATATGCCCCTTGACGAAAGCTCGTCTCACCCCTAATCTAATACTACTTAAACAGTAATTTTGCAATCTAATACACTTTAAGAAATTAAAAATCTTTCGAGTTGGGTACAAAAAATCCATGCAAAAAAATAATTTTTTTTGCTTTTCTTTATTTTGTTTGTTGGTATTTTACTACAAGCATAATGCATCTTAAGATATTTAATCGATCCGGTCTTGTAAAAAATTTCATTATGACATTTTTTACTTACTACAATTTTTGCTCTACAACCAATACTTATAAACTTATGTGTAAATAAAGTTAAACAAAACAGTTTATTTGATTTGTTTACACTTTATTTACCACAAATTCTGACCCTGGGAGAAAGCATTTTTTTATTTATTTATTTAATTCAACCAACACAGTTTGTTAGAGGTAACATAATAATATAAAAAAAATAATAAATTTAGCAATAAAATACTTCAACAAGAATTTGTTAATTAAAAAGTCAGTTTTTTTAGTATTTTGCCCATATACCTATTTTTATTTTTAATAACTTTAAGGGGCAATATTTTAAGTTTGATATATTTTTTTAATTTAGGAAATAAATAAATACACATGTTTTTAATTTGTATATATGAATAATATCAAACCAATCATTTGGTTTATACAAATTAGTTGTTGGTTCAAGATATGGTTATTTATAAAAACAAAATAACACATAATTTTATTTTAAAGTCTCTTTTAAAGGTAATAATATTTTTAAGTTTGCTAAACCCCAGTTTAAAATAAATACTGCACCTTTGGGTATTCCAAACTATAATAAATACTTTTTAGCAACTTTAAAGGAATATAATTCTGAATCTTGATCAACGTTCAAAAGTAATAGATAAAGATATTTTATATCTTTAAAATTAATTAATATTTAATCCTAAAATTTCTATACTAGTAGTATATATTTTTTATTTTTAAATTATATACAGGGTGCCACAGATTCGAGTGCATGCATGGGGATCTCGGAAACCCTAAGATATACGAAGTCGGTTAAATTATGGCAAAGTTACGCATTTAGTTGCCTAACAACATGCCTATTAGAAACTTGTAAATTTCCGAGTACTTTCGGAGATATCCGGAAAAAAACGAAATTTGCTAATTTCGTTTTTAATTTTTCCTAACGTTATTTAAAGAGATATGGAAAAACAAAAGACACTTTCTCATGGCCACTTTTTAAGCTCTACAAAACAGCGCTGAGAGATTTTCCATACGACGTTTCGTTTTCGTTAAACCATCATCAATTTTTTTTTAAATACGGACCTGAGTTTTTTATTTAATTTTTTTGAACCCCTTATTATGCCAATTACAAAAATGTATAACACTTAATATTTATTAACAAAAATGGAACGCCCCTATCAGAAATGATGTGCGTTCCTTGTCTAACTCATTGCCTCTTATGGAAAATATGTTTATTTAACAGAAAAATATTTAGTGTAATACATCATTGTAATTGGAATTATAACTGCTTCAAAAAAATTCAATAAACAATTGAGTGCCGTATTTAAAAAAATAAAGTTGATGATGGTTTAACGAAAACAAAACGTTGTACGAAAAATCTCTCAACCCTATTTTGTAGAGCTTAAAAAGTGGCCATGAGAAAGTGTCTTTTGTTTTCCATTAAATAACGTCAGAAAAAAATAAAAACGAAATCGGCAAATTTCGGTTTTTTCCAGATATCTCCGGAAGTACTCGGAATTTTACAACTAATAGGTATGTTGTTAGGCACCTAAATGCGCAACTTTGCCATAATTTAACCGACTTCGTATCTCTTACGGTTTCCGAGATCCCCATGCATGCACTCGAATCTGTGGCACCCTCTATAAGGTATTTTATTTCTTATTTGTTGTTGGTTAATACTCATGTAGGATGATTAATTTAAATTTAAAGTTAGTTTATTAGATTGTAACCAATCAGATACAATATTTAAAGAATGTTGTCTTGAATTTCACTGTTACTCTTAGCTAAATATACAATGACTGAATCATCAGCAAACAACTTTATAGTACTCTTTAACTTTAATAAAGGTATTACATTTAATAAAGTACTGGGCCAAAATAGATTCTCGTGGTATTTCGCAGAAAAATATTTTTGAGGAAATATTTCTTTGTTTTAAATAACTGACCAACCAACAATAAATTTTTCGTCGTATTCCGATATTAAAAAATTTTTGAAGCAATATACATATCGTGGTTTCCTGTATCAAAAGCTTTGCACAAATCTAAGGGTAACAGAACACATTTCCTATTTTAACCCATATTTAATTAAATATATGTGGTAAGATTTATTGCTGCTGCCTCTGTATCACTAAATTTGCAAAAGGCATATTTATTTTTAAAAAGAAGTTTTTGATTTTCTAAAAGGTGTGCTAATTTAGAATTCATAACTTTTTTCTTGAAAATATTGATAAAACAGCAATAGGTCTATAATTATTTGGGAATCTACCATTTTAAAATACAGGTGATATTTTTGCTTATTTCATTTCTTTTGGAAAAACAAATGTTTTAAAGATAACTCCATCAAATTTGTTAGAATTGGCAATAATTAAATTTTGACTGTTCAACTAACTTCAACAGAAATATTATCAAATCCGTTTGCTTTTTTTAGATCTAAATTTTCAATTATTTCCTTAATGTTACCTTTACTGGTAATTTTATTTTCATTTAAAACATTTTAATATCGAATTTTTTTTTCTTCAGGTATCATCATAAATGGAATATGTTTTGGTATTTTTGAACCAACATTTATAAAATGGGTACCTTTTTCTTTACTTATCATTGGTTTATTATTAATTTTGTTATTATTAGTTAGTAAATAGTCTATATAAGATTTATCACTTAAAGATTTTGTTGTGAGAAGTACATTTATGTTATCTAATATTTTCTTTTAACTTCCACTATCAAATTGTTCTTTGTAAATTTTTTGGTTCACTAATCTATTTTTTTTTACTAGATTATCATAATAATTATGTGGGTTTAAAATATCCACGGCTAAGATTTTTTTTTGTTTGATTAAAACTTTATTTGAGAACTGTTTAAATATATCAATAATATTTTAGTTTGTTTTATTTGGGATACTCGCCTTACTACTTTTTGGAAAATGAGACCCCTTCGGTCCAGGTTCCGGGGTATACAAGCTGACCCTGTCCAGCCCTATTGACCCCCATAAACTTGCAGATCGCCTGCAACAAAAAAGAAGAAAACCTCCCACAAAACCCAAAAAATCACAAACACTAATTCACGTTTTGGTAGCAAGTCGGCCATCGTTGTCAAGATAGAAACTAAAACAAAAAATTAAACTAAATTTTATGAAATTTTTGATCTAAAAACTTATCAATTAACACACCATACCACTCACCTTTCTGGTTTTTTTGAATATTATACATACACCAGTCAAATAACCTAGTGCCATTTATGACAAAACGTCAATAAAAGTTAAAAAGCTATCAGTTTTTAGATGAAAAAATTCTTAAAATTTTGTTTAATTTTTTGTTTTAGTTTCTATCTTGACAACGGTGGCTGACTTGCCACCGAAACGTAGATTAGTGTTTGTGATTTTTTTGTTTTTTTTTTTGGGGGGGGTTTCTTCTTTTTTCTGTTGCAGGTGATCTGCAAGTTCATAGGGGTCAATAGGGCTGGACAGGGTCAGCTCGTATACTCCGGGACCTGGACCGAAGGGGTCCCATTTTCCAAAAAGTAGTAACGCGAGTAACCCAAATAAAACAAACTGAAACATGAATCCGCCACAAAACTATAGAATATATTTTTCAATAATATTGTCATAATATTTAATTGTATCATAAAATTTATATTTTTTGATATATAAAAAATTTATATGTTTCCTTAAATAACCTATTTTAAATTTATTGATAGGGATAAATTTAAATCGTGATTTTATATCTTTGATTTTATGGAAATGTATATCACCTCAATTTTATGATCACGGGCTATCCATAAATTTAATTTTCACTTTCTTTAATGCATTTGTTATTATATGGTCTATAAGAGTTGTTTTCCGTTTCGTGTTGAAATATTTTTACTTGGTACATAATTTAAAAATATTTGACTGATAAATATTTATAAGATTTTTAAGATCGTAACTGGTTTTTAAAATAATAAAATGTACATCAACGATTTAAAAATAATCTTAATTTACCTATTATTATTAAACTTTTTAGTTTTTGATTTAGAAAATTCATGAATTCTTTTTTTATCGTTTAAGGCTTCTATATTGCATATGGGAGAAAATCGTATTGTGTTATTTTAATGGCAATATTTATATATATATATATATATATATATATATATATATATATATATATATATATATATATATATATATATATATATATATATATATATATTATATATATATATATATATATATATATATATATATATATATATATATATATATATATATATATATATATATATATATAATATTAATTTCTATTATTTTAATTTTTATTTAATTTTTTGTGTGATTTTTCTTCTTTAGAATTATTTTATAATTATTTCGCCATATCTTATTTTTTTAATCCCTCTTACAAAGAAGTTTTTAGCGAAAACATGCCTGTCGTCTCGTACATCCCACAATTTTTTTTTTTTTTTTTTAGAGATAAGGCTATGTCTAATAGCGTAGAGTATCAAAAGTAAAAAATAATTATTTTTGATATACCTAACAAGTTATATTTTAAAAAATAATTATTTTATTATGTGAACCTTGTATAAAACAAATACTCACATAATATGCATAAATAAGGCCAACAAAAACAATTGTTGATAATAGGACAAAGAAAATATTTTTAAATTATATTTAACCGTTTGCCAATTTTATGTGTGTTAAAAAATAAAACAAATATGTGTATTTTTTCATAAATATAAGATTAGCTTTAATGAGATTTTATAGTGCCTTTTCATATTTGCATTAATTTTGCATTGAAAAAAATTATATGGCGTATGCGTGTTTATTATTCGATATACATATTTGTAATGCGATTGGCAATTTAACCTACAAGTTTATATGTTAATTTTTACCGTGATCAATTTTTTAAATCATGAAACATTTATGTTGAAGGCAAAGGCCTAATAAAATTTTTAACATGAGGCTTAAGTCACATTTTTTAATTAATTAAAAAAATATATATTTTCAATTAAAAATCAATTTTTAAAATCATCATTTTAAAAATTTTATGGGCTATATTTAATATATTTTTATTTTAATATTTTTACGTACTAGATGTTAAAATGTATTTTTGTCGACACAGTTCCTAGTTTTTTTGTTAAAAGGTTAAACACTTTTGCTGCTAGTTAAAGTTAAAATAATTTATTAAACCCCAAGGTCGTCGTTATGTCATCTGTCAGTACTTGCAGCCTGTTTAGTTCTGGTTTATTAAATTTTGTTGAATTTTTGTTAGATGCGCACAACTGCTACTGCCAAACTTTTGCAATTTAAAATATTACTTTAGATAGGACCACCAAATATTAAACTTTCATATTTGGTTTATTAAATTTTGTTGAATTTTTGTTAGATGCGCACACCTGCTAGTGCCAAACTTTTGCAATTTAAAATATTAATTTAGATAGGACCACCAAATATGAAAGTCTATTCGTATATTCAAGCGCCATTTGTTTGCTGTTCCTACAAACAAGTAAACAGTTGGCAGCTGGAGCAGGAAAAAATAATCATCAACTTCGCTTATGCAGTTGCTCCGATCCTACATAGGCCCGAAAGGAATCGGAACGGTTATCGAAACAGAAAAGCTCACCAAACTTTATCTGTTCCGACCTGTTCGGAATTAAAATATGTTCCTAAAAGAGCAGATCCTGTTCCCAAACACCATCGCTAGTTTATAGTAATAAGGGGCTCTTACTAAATTAAAATTACTAAGTCCATTAACTTCAAGGCAAAAACATAAACCAAATTTATTGACAAAAAAAACAACACTGACTCTAATGAAATTTTAATATTTATTCAAGATTAAATAATTAAAAATAAAACTTTTTGCCATTGGAAAATTCAACGTATCCTGCTTCCTTTACAAGATAAAAAAATAATAGCCATTCTAGTGCATGTCCATATACAACACAAATACATTTTTCAATAATTTTAGGAATATTTCTTAAAAAAAAAACAAGGCAAACCTACAGGGCAACAACAAATATGTAACAATAAGTTTTACCATTTGCCTACCACAAATTACAAAATCGTTAAAAGTGGCCACCAGCAGTTTGAATGAAAGAATCCAATATATTTCAGTTCCTTTTATAATTTTAGCACCATTAAAAGTAATGAATTTAACTTTGAAATTAATTTCTTTAAACCATTATTTAATTGCGCTGCCAATCTGAAACTTAGGCTATTACGCATGATGAATAAAGACAATAAATTTCTGAAACGTAATTGCTATGAATTACGTCAACTCTCGAACTTGCATTTTCCGGTATTGCTAAAATAGGGATTGATTTGCAACATAAATCAAACCTGCTATTTACTTTTAATAAAACTATGTACTTAAGTCTAAAGGGTGAAAATAAAAATTGTATAAATAACATCGAGTTCCTTACCTTAAAATATAACCATGTAAAATAGTAGTTGCTGGTAGCAGTTTTAACTTTCCTAAATTGAGTACGCCTAGTGAAAAAGAAAGACAAAAAATGGTGCATTAGACAAATCAGTTACATTAGAATATATTGTACACTTGTTTCTGTTATTTAACTACCCATTATCATTATCATATAACACTTAATATCTCCACTTATTAAATAGTTTAATTAAACAAATAGTTTGTTGCTTTTAACAAGTAGAGGCAAATATAAAAAACAACTATGAAGATCAAATAAAATAGGTACAGTTAATTAAACAATCTTATATTTTCCGGCTTATATTGATAACACAGGTTTATAAATAAAAAAGTTATGACCTTTCAAGGAAACTATGTGATCCTTAAGAATCCGTTTGGCCCCATCACGTCACGTTTTTTTTTAAACAGCGAACATAACCCCAAAATTCATGATATAAAAAATATGATATTCAGTTGGTATAAATTTTTTCAACTTCAACATTTTTAGCTAGAATTTACTTCTCGAAGTGTCTCTAGTGTTTTCCCAGTTAGACGACACTTCCTCGAGAGATTTGGGCCAAAAAACATAACCTCAAAAATACCACATATCAAAAATACTGTGTCCCTTTGCTAAAAAAAGTAACCACTTTATATGTTTTCAGTATTTTCCCCCTACGATGATACTCTTCTGATGGATTTAGACCAAGAAACATAACCTCAAAAACACATGTAATCGAAAACTCAGTGTCCTTTTGCTAAAAGTGATTTCAGCTGCGACTTTTTTGTTGGAACTGCACACTTTGAAGAGTTTTTATTGTTTCTAGTATTTCTTCCCTTCGAAGGTACCTTCTTGCTGGTTTTGGGCCCAAAACATAACCTTAAAGACCGTGATAGAGATAAAACCGTATCCAGGTGGTATAAATGATATCTACTTGTTTATTGTTGATAAAAAAACGCAGCTCTGAGTGCCGTAAGGATTGGAGAATTTTTGTTGATGATCGTGAGAAGTTTTTTGGGATCAACAAAGATCCAAATTACAAAAAGATAGTAAAAGTATTGATTCAGAATTACGAAGCTATAGGGTGTTTGGTGAGCCTCAAGGTTCACTTTTTGGATTATCATTTAGACAAATTCCCAAAAAATCTGAAAGAATGCAGAAAGAAGCAGCAGGAAAGGTTCCATCAGGATATCAAAGAAATGGAGAGACGTTATCAAGGTTTTTGAGACATAAATATGTTGGCGGATTACTGCTGGAATATGCAAAGAGATACTTCCGAGGAACGCTAAAGAAAGGCCTTGAGAAGGAGTTTTAACGAGAGATGTATACCCCATAAGAGTTTTAACCAGAGATGTAGAGAGTGCGCCGAAAATAAATTTTAAAAGTTAGACATAACAAGAGGCGATGGGACTCACTCAAGACAAGCACAGTTTTATCACGTGCTTTTGAGCTTATCTTTTTGGCACTCTATCAACTGTAATGGTGTCCCTGGAGGATAAACATACTTAAGGCACTCTGAAGTGTGCTTTCCATCAAAAATAAGAAAGTAGACATCATTTATACCAACTAAATACCGTTTTTTTGCTATCATGTGCTTTTGAGGTTATGTTTCTCGGCTCTTGGGAAGGCACCCTCGGAGAAGGGAAATACTAGAAATAATAGAAACTTTTCAAAGTATGCAGTTCCAACAAAAAATTCGCAGCTGAAATCGCTTTTAGCAAAAGGACTCTGAGTTTTCCATTACATGTATTTTTAAGGTTATTTTTTTCGGTTCAAATCCTTCAGGAGAGTATCATCGGAGGGGGGAAATAGGAAATACTAAAAACAATAAAATGTCCAATCTCATCAAAACATTCAAAGACATCACTTTTACAAAGGGATACTGTATTTTCGATTTGTGGTATTTTTAAAGTTATGTTTTTTGGCCCAAATCGCTCGAGGAAGTGTCGTTTAACAGGAAAAACACTTGAGACACTTTGAAAAGTAAATTCTAGCAACAAAAGTTAAAGTTGAAAAAATTTACACCAATTGAATATTATATTTTTTATATCATGAATTTTGAGGTTATGTCCGCTGTTTTAAAAAACTTGTGACGTGATGGGGCCAAACGAATTCGTGTTCAGCGCAGCAAAATACTTAAGGTTCACATAGGTTCCTTTAAAAGGCATGACTTTTTTTTGTAAACCTGTGTAATAATAATCTAATAATAGAAACAGATAGTGCGTATTTGATATAATGCACTATAAATATTTCTTAAAAAAACATATTTTAAAAAGATTTTTTTTACTTTGCCGTATAAGCTTATGAAAGTTGCCTTTTTTAGTAATTGCATCGTTAAAATTAAAACATACGCTTGTCAAAAATGTTATGTTGTGCTATTAAAAATTAGTTGCTGTGGTTAACCAGTAAGCATATCTGTTTTGCGTTATTGCAGAATATTAGAAACTAAAATTAAAAAAAAAAAAACTAAACTGAAAAATTTTAGGTTACAAACTGACTACTATTTTTAAACACAATGGTTTCCGTAGGCAGTAATGTATCTTTAAAGTAACAAAAACTGCAAAAATCTTAGAGTTTTTCTTTAAAAGCGTTATGCTTGTAAAAAAATATTTAATTTGTAGGTAATTAATTTTTTTTTTTAACATGATAGCTGGTATATTTTTTAGTTATTTATACTAATACCTTACGCAAAATAACTCCTCGTGATGAAAACTTAATTACCTTAATTTTAAGCATAGTTGTAATGTAAATTTATATTTAGACCTGTTTTGTAAGTATGGGTCATTCCAAAACTGATTTGGTAACAAACGCATCCAAATTTGTTAAAAGTTTAAACGTCACTTAAAATAAAAACCTAAGAAAGAGCTCAACAAATCACCAAAATCCTATTTATATTTAAATCCATCTGGTTGCTGTGATAACCATTATATTTTTAACTTGAAAAAACTGTAAATAACTTTGCATTGTTGTCCCACAATCTGTGTTGATTTTCTTAAAACATATTATTTCTGTTATTTTTTTTTTAAATACCATAACTGAATATACATATTATTTGAAGCATGCTATATAAGTATTATTAAAACTTATAAAAACAACTTTTTATAATAAGGTCTAGTTAAATTTCCAATAATAGGCTTTGGTCCTGTTTATAGAGAGTGTTAAACTTACCTCAAAAATTAATTCATGGGCAGGTTGTGATGTTAAAACAGTTTTCCTGCCCCAGTTTTTCCATAATTTATGCAATAATATTTCAAATGAACTTAAAGCAAGCAACATGCAACTTTTTACCACAATATAATTTTAAGACACTATAACTTTTATTAAGTGGACTTGGACTTGGTTCTATGAGATCTCTGTAAAAGTGCCCTACATTAACATTTTTGTCAAGCGACTTACCATCGATTTTATGTTGCTTTTCAGGGTGTCATGTAAAATCCGTGTTGGTAGATTTTTATATTAATTTTACAATTGTCTGGAGTTCTGTTTAGTAATATGACCTAAAATACTTATTTAGTTAGGCGTTTTGTACAAAATAAAATAACTTCTTAATTTAGATTTCCACTATACATTAATTTTTGTTCATGTATGTTACATCGTTTAACGTTAAATAACATGCATATTGCGGTCCGTTATAAACAATTTCTTCTCATGTCCACTGACGGCTGTGGGGGATATGTCTCCCTTTTATAGGTATTTTCACGGCTTATGCTTAGCAGAGTTGGCCAATATAAATCCTTCTTTGGCAGCACGTAGCGCAACTTTTATGCATCCCTTTACAGTTTCACTTTCTTCGTTCCTTCATCCCTAGCATGTCCAGACTATGGAACCTGCTACCCACAGAAGTTTTTCCTTCTTCACCCAGTCTCCAAAAATTTAAGTCCCGTGAGAACTAACTCCCTCTCACCACACTTAAGACACCCATGGTATGTTGGTACTTATATTTAATATAATATTAATTATTAAAAAGTTTTTGACAAGAATACTATAAATTAATTGGATATGGATTAAGTGACAAATATATGTTAATACAAATTTCAACACTATATAACATAAAAAAACATTTTTGTTTACTGGTATGGTATTCTGTAATAACATGTTTATTCAAACAATTTAATTTAAATAAAACGTTAATGGCTGAGTCTCAAGTATAAAATTAACATTCTATGCGAGTATAATTAACCAAGAGATATGAAAATAGGCTTTGATGTCTAGAATATCGCATTAGGTACTATATTTTTAAATACAAAATAATTTTTGGTCATTTCTCAAAAGCTATATTGTGCTAAAATATAATTGAAGTATACGTTCGATTTTAATTAACTTTGTAAATTATAATTTGCCTAAAAAATTAAGGTTTTATTTATTCTAGCTAAAAGCTATTCTCTTAAGTAGAAAACAATAAATCCTTATATAATTTTAACGTATAAAAAAATCTAGAACTCTTTTAAATATTATAAGGGTTTTAACTTAACTTTGATGTTTTAAAAACCTACTGTTACATTTTTTCGTTTTTTACAATCCTAATAGGTAACTGTTTATCATATCTTAATAAATTAAAAAGGGAAATAATCAAGCAAACTACAATATGATAAATATTTAGGCAGTAGGCATTAAAAAAATATTAAAAAAAACCTTCTAAAAAATAATAAAAAACAAAAATGCTTACCACGTCCTAAGGAAAAAAAGCGACAACTTTTAAAATAGAAATTAACCAAAAACTAATATGTGCAATATAATATTTAAAAATTTTAAAAATATAGATTTTAAGAAAAATTGTTTCTCATATCTTGATTAATTTGGTTTGCCTAATTTATGGGTCAGAATAATGGTACAAATAAACAAACAATATTATTTAAGAGAAATATATTGGAAATAAGTATTTTACCGTAAAAATAGGAATAGTTTGTAAAAATTTATTTACTATCTTTTGAGTAAGAAAAAGTAAGAGGTTTTTAATTATATTTTAATGTTCTAATATTTTATATTGTTTATATTATTTAGGCATACTAAAATTTTCAAGAACTGTGATATCAAATTATTTAAAATATTTATAATAGATTTGCTATTTTAAAATAAGTAATTTTCTTTAAAATAAAGCTACTACTATAATAATATGTTTCACAAAAATATTAATAAGCTATAACCGCTCCCTAAATAAGGTATCCAAAGAAAAGCGGCTAGTTAAAACCTTTTTTATTAAAAACATAAAACACATAGCTACAAGAAATAAGATATGAGTAAAATCCTGACAAATCACCTAAAAAGTAAACACGATTACGTTAATACACGGTAACTCAAAAAGAGACGTCAAAGTGAAGAGGAGAATGACAATATCAACCGCAAATAAATATTACTTGGTCGTCCCATTCCTAGCCACAACTAATATTTTTAATTGAGAGGTTTGTTTCTTGAAAATTAATACCCAATACAAATGGTGTGACGATAATCGTCTTACTGGGATATGGTGCCTGAAACATAACTGTAAAGTAAGGATGGCTATTAATATTGATATTACTTTTTCTCGTCTCTTTCAAAGGCTTTATTTATTGATAGTCTTACAGGCACCAAAATGGTACTTACAAGTAAGAGAAAAAGAATAACCTACTAACTACATATAACAAGACACACCAAAACAAGCTACAACATTTTTTGCAGCTGTGTAATTTTTATGTTGAATATGTCAAAATTATGCTCTCTAGCTAAAATATTACATTGGGTTAACATGATATTAACTGGTGATAAACTCGTTTGACTTATGCTAAAAATATCGCTATTCAAAATTTTTAAATTAATCTTTGGGACTTTAAAGTGTATATAATTTACAATATTGCAGTCTTTGTACTTAACGTTATAAATTACATTGTATATAAATATTACAGCCTGTTTGTTTCTTCTTTGAACTAGAGTATTAAACTTAAAACTATCTAACATTGCCCTGTATGAAATCATATATGGATACCTGTTGTTCCTTCTCACTCACATATAAATATCTAAGAAATCGTTTTTGCACTCTTTCTATTAGATCTATGTGAGTTTTTGGCCTTACCAAGACATTGAAAAGTCTTATGACTGTGGCAATTTCCCAATTTTTACTGATTCGTATAACAAAACCCAGAGCCTTGTAGGTGTTGTTTGTTATATGAATGTAGTGATTATTAAATGTGATATTTGATTGGAAAAGAAAGCCCAGATCCTATGTTTAAAACTGAAACTGGGTAAATTTTGAGTACGTTTGTGATTTTAATTAATTTCAATCGTTTTGTTTAATAAAAATGGCACACATGTACGAATACAATTTGTGGACCAATTATTAAATTACAGGGAGTGCCAACAAAATGCGGCCGCAGTATGTTGTTTGATGCGGATGCGGATCTTGTTTTTTTTACAAGCCACTTATACTCCAATCATTCACTAAGTAATTATATTGGTAATAAAATTAATAAATAAATACTTTTCTTGCCATTTTACTTCTGCACCCATATAGTTTCTTGTAAAAAAAAACAAGATCCGTATCCACATCGGCATCCGCAACATCCGTAGTTTGTACGCGAAGACGTTTCTTTTATGGAATCGTTCGGCGTCCTAAATGTTTGTAAATTTTGTTATACAATTACGCGACACAGGGTATTTAAAAGTAGCAACAAGATGGCCATGCTAAAAGATCTCCTTTACGCGAAATAGTGGACATCAAAAAAGGAATTTTAAAAATTATCAATCCAATAACAAGCACTAGTTCTATAGCAGCTAAAGTATAAGTGACCCATAGTCAAGGGTGGACAACTATACTGCAAGAACAATTTTATTCCTACCATTATCAACAATCAAGAAGAGTTAAATTTTGGCAGTGGCTTTTTCATGAGTACAACATAAATTAAAATTTTAGCAAACTTGTTCAACACGGATTTTTAGTTAGTCTTTGGTATTTTAGGTTTGCTTGAGACAGAAGATGTGAGGAGTTCACAAACATTTAAATAATAAGATTTCCAATAGGCTCATAGGGCACAATGGGCCCATTCTGTAGCTTGCTCATTCCTGGATCTAACGGCATGAGATTACTACGATAAAAAAGTCAATAGTGTAGAAAAAATACAACCACGTATAAAAAAAGGCTTGGTATGTTATTTTTAGACACCGAGATTTTATTTTTAATGCCGAGTAAAATTTTGGGTTAATTAAATAAATATTGACAATATTATGCAATTTTTGTAAAACACAATCTATTTAACCGGTAAGCATACATTATTTCTTATCAGTATTAAACAAAATATTGTATGGTTAGTTTAAGGTTTTTAAATTTATTTTCAATTTAAAATAATTGCTACTAACTGCTTTATTTGCAACTTTATATAAAGACTTTTTGATATTTTTGTGTTCTTTAAGCTGTTAAAATGATTAAGTTAACTTTGAAAACACCCTGTATAAGTATTAAAAATACTTTTTTTAAAATCTTTATAACAGCGCGTCAACGGCCTATGCATCAAAACATGCAGATATTGCATTTAACGACACCTTTTATACAACGCGATAGTGCCACCACGGACATTATGCACATAGCTACTACCATCAAATAACTTCTATCTGACTAATATTTCAAAAACGTATATATTATGAATTCTGAAAACGTAACAATTAAGCTAATTGTACAACCTAAATAAAGTCACCTAGTCTTTGTTTGGGTTATAAATGTCATTTTGTTCAATGTAAATTTAACCAACCTATGTCAGATATCATGTGTTAGATACCAAATGGTTATTTTAATATTTTTATTTAAATGTAAAAAATTTTAATATATTCATATTTAGCTTTATTTCACAGCCGTAACGATCTTTGTTTTACCAAAACATGCTGTTTTAGCTGGAATTTTGCCGAATACCTCTTCTATTTCTCACAGTAACTGATTGAATGTTGCATTTAATTGTGCCTTGGTTTACGTTACAAAATTGATCGATGCTTGGCAGGTATTCACTGTATCTATTATGCGGTAACAGGTTATTTAATATCAGTTACAATTAATTAAGTCTTTGCATCAGGTTTATATTTTTCTTTACTTTGCAATCACCAATTTTTACAGATTAAAATAGGATACAGCTATAAACAATATAACGAGCAAAGAAAAATATATATTTTGGTAAACTTTTTGATTATTGGCAAAAATTTTCAGCGAAACAGACCTTCTACAATACAATTTATAATTTTTAACTATGGTTTTCTTTGAATATAAATAAATTATTTATATAAAAAGTATTGGAACTTATTGTTACTATATATACCTATGACATGACTGACAGTATAAATTTCGAGACAAAAGATACACAGCAGAACTCCTTTCATTTCTTTTATACTAAAACAAGTCCTTTAATTTTCTTGGCCAGTCCCAGCTTAAGCCAAAAAATATTTCTCCCCTTTTAAACTGTATACTCTGTATGCATCCTAGATCAGACCATCTTTGGAGTCGTGTTCCAATGTCCAGGGAGTGGCATATCTCACAACTCTTGGCATTATAAAATTTATTTAAAAAAGGGCCGTTTAATGATCCCACTCTTACAGGAAAGCTTCTTCTTCTTGCCCACCGACGAGCTATAGGAAACCTATCGCTCTGGTGTATGTAACTTGCAACTTCTGCTGCGAAGAATTTACGAATGTAATTCGTCCTCTAGTAGTTTCCAATAGAACAAAACCACGTACTACTTGTAGGCAACTCCTTTTAGTCCATGTGGAGAAACCCTGAAATTCCCACTTCGTTTTTTTATTCCTAAACTGTAGAATAGGCTGCCTGCAGAGGGTTTGTTTCTCCTGCAAACCTTCACAGATACCTGTTTTTCTATGGCAACTTCAAAGAAAATCTCTTTAAATTTAATAATTTATAAAATTAATAAAATATAAAGTAAAAAATCATCATATCTAGAAAAGGATGAGAACCTACTCAAGTCATTTATTGACCTACAACCCAATATACATCAGTTAACAAACCAAAGAGGGTACCAAAGTGGATTTGACGTAACTATTTTCTTTTCCAAAATTGGTGGGAAGGAATTTAACCAACCAAAGTAGGGTACCAAAATAAGCCCAAATTATTAATGGCTGTCGTTTTTAAAAATAACAATATTTACCTTCCAGGTATTCGACCACAGATGCAATGCATATATAAAATAAAAAAGGTATTGATTTAACATCTTTTAAAAATTTTATTAGGTTTTTAAGTCTTTGAATTTAAAAGAGATGTTTTCGAAAAATGTGGAATGTTTTCAAGAAAATGTGCGTTTTTCTACATGACTGTGTAAAACTAATTTATGTCTTACAATAACAAGAGAAGGTGAAGTGCAAATTAAAAAAAAGGGGATTGTTTCCGTGTATGGAACTGGCGCACTGGCGTATGAATTGACTGGCGACCTTAAACGAAGGCTCTGAAAGCGCAAACATCTCCTTTTTGCCCCTGTTAGCAGCGACAGATACAGCGTTGCACTTTATTAAGGGACATGCCTCGTTGGGTGAAGAAAGAATTATTCGCGTTCACGAGTGTTTGGGTTCTTCGGACCTAGTTTGTTAATAAAATTGGATCGTCGGCATATCCCATGATCGACATATTTAAGACATTGCTGACCATAATACCTTTGCTTTTTCGTTCTACGGTTTCCATCAGCTTATCAATCACCATATTAAAAATTTAAGGAGATAGCGGGTGGCCCTGTTTCACCCTCCTTGGCACTCTTATAGGTTTAGTTACCTCAGTGCCTACTTCTACAATGGTAGTGCAATCCCGATATGACTCGAACAGGTAATTGCTCTAAGTTCTGCCAAGCCTAAATCGTTTGAATGCTTGTGCTATGGATTGGTGACGGACTGTGTCAAACGCCTTCCTGAGATCCAACGACGTGATATGGTAGGGCTTTCTGCAAGATCTGGGGAAATTTTTATGATTTCGTGCAAGGTAAATTATTCAAAGCAACGCCGTCTAAACTCGTGAACCCTCGCAGGTGGGAGTGCAGCTGAACTGCTTGAAACTTTTCCGATGATCACAACTCTTCAAACAAGCTTCTAGACTCTTAAGGGCTGACACATTAACCCCATCCTGGCCGACTGTGCCCCCCTATTACTTTCAATGGCTTCTATAACCCCTGGTCTTCTTTGACCATAAAAAGCACTATGTGCCTGCTTGCCTTTTCATCTGCGATAGGTTGGTTATCTACTTTGGAGGGTCGTTAAAAGCGGCTTCTATGTCTCTGACTTCATGTATTTCGTCTAACAAGTCCAGTTCCTTTCCGTCCAAAATGCACTTAGCTAGTTTTTTTTGACTAGTAGGAAAAAGTTCCTGTGCCAACTTGTATTGAAGGGCCCTACGTTGTGTTTGGTTAAATAATCGGACAACCGGCACAACCGGTCTTGTGTGGCCACGGTTTTTGCTAGCGCCCGCCCGGTGCTAACAAAGTGAGTTAAAATAACGCTAAATTGCGAACCTCGTGGAACGCAACCCTAATTTGGCTAGGTAAGCCATGAACAGACCCACGATGACCTCGTCATCGCGGTCTAGGAGTTTCTGAGAAGCATATTGAACCACAGAACCGCATAGCTACATAAAGTTTTACTCCACCTGGATCAGGTCCGCCTTTACTCGCCTCTTCGAGGTTTCCAACTGAAGTGCCTAAGGCTCTGCTCCGGGATTCATTTGCTTCACTTTCGCCATCCAAGTTCTTAACAACATCAAACTCAAGCCGCTCAACTAGCCGCCTGTATAACGCCTTGCGTCTATTGTTCTTAACCCAATCGAGATTAAGCCCAGGGACCAGCCCTAAAAGGTACTGGTTTATGTTCTTTCCACCCTGGTTCTTTGCCTTAGCCGAAGCTATACCGGCAAAGGAAACATACAGACCACTGCACTCCGGTGATCGATGTGAGTCTTCGGCGTTCTTGAAAGGCCCTGTGCATCGTTTCCTTCGCAGATAAACCCTAAGGTTCTCTGCTTCGAAAAAGACGATATCACAGCCAGCGCAGCGAATTACGGATCGGTCTTAGTACGGAAAGACTTCTAACGGCAAAAGAAACCTTACACGTTAGTTTTATTGGATAAATAAGTTAATATATCTTTCCACTAAAATACCACCAAGGAGACAAAAAACTGAGCTTAGCTGAGGTGTCAATTAAGACAGCTGACTCCGACTCTCAGGTATATCATCACTCACGTGGGACTCGGACCTGCTCAGTTTAAAGTTAGTGGTAGTCCTGCAAACAACTTGAAGATGCGGCGGGCATGATCAATATTAACCAAAGCCCGCCCCCAATTTTAAGCATAATGCGCTTTTGAACGGTTTATAATGGTTCCCAACCGTGAAGGAAAAAAATAAAATAAAAACCAGCCTTCACGCACGATAACAGGTGGATTAAGTAAAGCTTTTATGACGCAGTAACTAGCCAAGCCTTAATTAATAAAAAGTTAAAGTTTAACGGAGAGTGCCTTTGGGTCATAGGTTATACACAATCAACACAGACATATAAAGTAACTCTCAGTTCTAGTTTCGGACGAAAGCTCTGTATATAATTATGCTCCCAAAACCACCCGGCAAACCATATCCCTAATATTTTTATGCTTTTTTTTGGCTAACCCGAGCTTGATTAAAAGTGGTGTGTTCACACGACGATCTAGACCCCGGCCCCCCATCATTAGATGACAAAAAACATCTGTTTTCCCCGGGGTAAAGAAGGTCTACAAACTCCGTGTCCGTGTATATAGCGCGTTTATCTACGCCTGCCAACAGAAAATATTCGGGGCCTTCCCGAGGTATGCAAACGTCTTTTACTGTGATGTCAGCTTCATCAAAATCAGTACTAGGTCAGGAATCCTGAGTGCGCCTTTAGTACATCTAATTCGAAATTTCACCTCGGCTGTAAGACCTCTAGCTCTTACCATTCTTGCCACAATATTAACAATGTGGTCATGTCGTTTTATTCTGGCCCACTTCCCGAGCGGCCAGAGCTGCAGGACATGAGAAAGACTTTTGACTCTCTAACATCCCGCGCGAGACCGCCTCTCGTTTAATGGGTTTGAAGGTATGCCTCTCGTAGGCAATAGATTTCCTCGCAGCTGGATAGTCTTAATGTTACCCCCCCTAACGGCGAAGGGTTTACAACCTAAGATGTGCTGCACACACCACTTTCCTGTCTCAGCCCATTCCCTATGACCCGCCTGAAGGGCATCTTACCACAATTTCTAGATTCTGCTTTGACATTTTGCCGCACCACCTGCTAGAAGCCTTAGTTTAGCCGTTGGTGATAGATTTTGCGCCCTGGCCAGGGGGAATTTTTCGGCTGATTTAACAATCCAGACCTAAGAATCATTGGTACGTACATCTAAAGAGATCTCAAACCGCCCTTACGAATGGGCAAGGGTACACAAGGCACCCTGACTTGTGTGACTACACAGGTGCAAGATTTTCCTGACTGCTATGCGGATCTTCTTCACCGCTAGGTAGGTAGGTAGGACCGATCGGTGTATTGTGGCTCACACCCTTTTATATTTCTTCCACCAGGTCCAGACGCCTAATAAATCTGATGATCCTGTTGGGAGGGAGATTTTTACCTCCCCCGGCAACAAGGTGTCATTGCCGAGGATTGCGAATCTTAGTCGTGCCATTACCGGGCACGAACACAGTATATGTTCTGCCTATTCACCCCCTTCCATGCACATGCGGCACTCGGCGTCTTTCGCTAGGCCGATCTTGTGCATGTGCTATTTTAATCTGCAGTGTCCCGTGTACAGTCCAACTAGAGTTTTAAGGCGTACCCTTAATTGCTCCAGTAGTTTGACAGTACATTGTTGGTTCGGTGAGCTTATGAAGGCCTTCGAGTGTTTGAGACCCGGAAGTCCATGCCAGTACCGAAGATTTCTCTTTGTGTCCAAGCTGATATGAACTGTTGGCCGTTCCATAAGATATACCGATGACCGGTTCCGGCTCTGTGAATTTTGTTTTCGCCGGTTTTCGAATTGCAACGGCTGGATTCAAGAGCCTTAAGAGCTGCTTGACTATCGGAGAATATTTTAACTGTCTTACGTGTGCAGTGCCGATCAACCAGCGATCGAGCACACATCTCAATAGCAAATACCTCCGCTTGAAATATGGTTGCGAGAGTGCCCAGGCTAAAGAAAAACTCTGCCGTCGGCCTCTGCCATATATTCCAGCTCCAACACCGTCCTTGGTTTTGGAGCCATCGGTGTACCAACATATGTCAGCCCGGAGTAGGTCGGTCATTTTTCGACTCCAGTCCTCCCTTTGTGGGTAGACTACACTGTAGGGCCGGTTGTTATTGGTTCTTGTAGGCATTATGTCTGAGGGCATTCCCAGTCTGCCACAGGTCATCTTGACCGCTAAGTTTAGATCTTTCCAAGTCAATTTAAGACGCTTCATTCTGATTTTCGAAATTATCACCGTTCGCAATACATTCATTTTTTGCCTTGGTCGCAGCGGCGCCGAAGCCAGTCTAGATAGGGCGAGCTCCAGATCCTTTATTGTGAAATTTGGTTGGCCGATGGCGTTTACTTGCGACCTAGGTACTTAAAGAACTCACCGAGCTGAAGCTGTTTAATTGGCGAGTCCTTAATATAAAACAGTGATCTGGTGACCTGATACATGTGTTTGTTTGCCCGATTAACATTAAGGGAGAGGGCGACGCATTTGTTTGCGTTTAGAGACATGCCCCTCAGGTCAAAGAAATCATTGGCTATTTTTAACAGTCTTTGAATACGAAAACCAAGATTAAGTCGTCAGCGTAGCCAACGACACTAACCATGTCACCAACCCCAAACCTCCTTAGAGCACTCTTCACCGAGTTGTGAAACACGGTGTCGAAGGCCTTCCAAAGGTCGAGACCCAGCAAATGGTATTGTCTGACGTTTTTCCTCGAGTGTTTTATGGCGCCCTCTACCATGAGGTTATTAATCACCACACCGTTAACCTTGCGGCAGCCGCGTTGATTCGGATGAAGGCGCACAGTGCTCAGTCTTTTGTATAGTACCTTGTTAAGTAAACAAGGGTAGGTGCTCGAGACGGTGATCGACTTTAGCGCGACTAGAGACAAGTCATTTATTCGGGTCGCATGGGTCCAGTGTGGCAGTTAACATGTTAAAACGGTATTTACATATTAACACTTCTAATATGCAGGATGGTTAGCAATAAGTAGGCCCTGTATTAACTGGAATAATGTGTTGATATCTTTAAAGTTAATCTTAGAAACACGAAACACCAATAGTAAATCCTGAATTTTATTTTTGTTTTAATATTCAGTGAATGTTTTACTTCATTTTTTTCTTAAAAACAAGGTTGGTCGTTTAAAAAAATATATATATATATATATATATATATATATATATATATATATATATATATATATATATATATATATATATATATATATATATATATATATATATATATATATATATTTAAGGATTATTTTAAAATTAATAAAAAAAAAAAAATTGGAAAGCTCATCAACGTATGAAAGTTGGATATATAAGTACTAACTTACCGTCAGTGTCCCAAATATTAGGATGTTAGGAGTAAAATTGAATACCCCAACGACATGCTAAACATTTTAAGGATAAGTGATAAATAAATAAATTAACACAGAGTAAGATTGCAAAATTTTCCAGTTGTACTGTCAAGGGAGAGGGATAGGTTACCTACAGCTGGTCGTTAGGCAAAAGAAGCAAGCTTTATGAAAATAGTGGCAAGTCTTTTCTTAATTAATTTCTCAATTTTGATTTATTTGTTATACATTCAGAGTGTACAGATAAGAAGAGATTAGGTAAATTTGGACTTTTATAAAAATACAAGCATTTTGGCTGCTGGTATGGGCACGGATATATTGTTTGAACCATTAAGAGATATTTTTAAAAGTACTGCCTCCAGACAATGATTCTCTGTCCTGCAGACGTTAAGCCCTCTTATTTGGGGGATAAGAATTGTCTTACTTTTCACGACATCGACAGTGAAAACTATTGTATCATTAGAGCATTAAAATAAACGTGATTTTAGCTTCTTTAAGTTAGTATTAAAACAGGGTCCGATAAAAGATATCTGCATTTACCTACGCTTGTTTCCTAAACCACGTTTAGGGACTGGCTTGGGAAAATGAATATTAAAATATCGGGCAGTATCGTCATCAAATACATAAACGAGGTTATTCGTGAAAAAAAAACATCGTTAATGTGAAAAAAAAGTTGTTACCAGTACAAAGCTTTAAAATATTTCAGAGTTAATGGGGGGGATTAAAAAATGACTATCAACAATAATAGATTTACGGCCGAGTGATGAATGTTAAAGTTAGCAATGTAAATCATAAAACTTGACAACATAGCACGTTTTATGCCAACTAGATTTACTGGATGACAATAAATAATTTATTTTGGAATTTTAAGTTTAAAATTTATTAAGCATAAAAAAGGTCTAAAAAATAACCTTGCACAGAATATAAAAAAATAGGTTCGCACTCCAACAAAAGTCATATTACACATTTTTAAATACCCGATGTGGTATAGGTCCGATCGGTGCAAGGCCTTTGTCGAAATCTAAGATAAACGCACTCTAGGGTGTTAAACCGAATTTTAAAATTTCTGCATCGCAAGGAAAACATGTTCTTGGTTGTATAAACATAGCATATACATATAATCTTTACACGCACGCTAGATGACGTTTTGGAGTAGCTCAAGAGCGTTTTGTACGATTTCACATAATAATTGCCCTTTTTTATTGTTAAACTTTTAAGAGCACACCAAGCTCTGAGGCTCGTAACAATTTTCGTCTCTAGAAATCTACTTTACTACTTATCTATCGCAACCTACGAGCATATACTACTAGAGTCAGCCTTGCAACTTGGTCGTGCGAACACTCCACGTGAGAGAAAAAAGAATAAGAATGCAACATTTTTCCCCTCGCTTTACGTGCTAAGTGGGCATATACTAATCTCCGCCGACTAATCAACACGAAAACCAAGGAAGAACAGTTGTACTACCATTTGTCTTTTTCTCTTACGCACAATGTAAGACTTGATCGAACTTGCAGCTTGGCAAAATTATAATATTTAGTAATGCACGCTGAAAACAATAGGACAGTTAGCGCCTAAATCAAAAAATTAAAACATTTTGCAATAGTTTTACTAATGTGTATTAAATTAAAACATTAATTTTCAAGGAAAATGAGTCAAATATTGTATCTACTCTGGATGAATCTACCTACAGGAATGTATCAATAAAATAGAGTAGGCATGAATTATATTAAAGAATCTTTTAAAAACCCAAATTTAACGAAGTTCCGCAGTATTTGTAATTTAAGCTATCTATTGTGCTGCTTGTTTTTAAAGAAAATATATAAAATTACTTTGTTAAAGTGTCAAACCAATTTTTTTCATATTCGGTGCAAGGTAATTATTTTTAAAGTTTTTTGTTTAAATATGTTTATTTGATTTTAAATGCAAAATCCCGAACTTAATTATTATTTGACAAATAGTTAACATTTAAGTTATACCCTGTTGCCAAGAGTGTTTATTTTAACCTCTTTATTAAATTTTATCCATTGTTAAGTCCCTTGCTAACTTTAACATCGCGTTCATCACTAGGCCGATAATATCTTATATTATTTAATAATGTGCATTTCGACACTCTCCCTGATTTGCATTAGTTACCAAATATTATTTTAGTTACACAATTATTGATCAAAAATTATTTTCCCGAAATTGTATATAATTTGTTACGAAGTTACAGCTGTGTGTCCAGCGAAACACCCTTTTACATTTACCCAGCTGATAAGGGGTTTTAAACTCCAAATATTTGTTTTTATCTCTGTTTGTTAAACAAATAACCGTTTATTAAATCCAGTAAGGGGCTTCTAAACAAATTTGATTAATTTTCAATATTTAAAAATAATACTAACTAATGAAATTCTGTTTAAAAGGCCTTTTCCAAAATTTCTTAGATTAAATTTTAATTAAACTTATTATTCAATGAAATTATTGTTTATTTGTTAGTATTTCAGTTTATAATATTTTTAAATATGATATAAAATCTCAAAAAATGAGGTAAGAAGTTAAAATATAAAAAAAGTTATAGGACAAAACTGTTTAGAAATTAGTTCTAGGCTTAGTTACTAAATTTAAACCAAAAATATAAATACTTTTGTGGCATGGATATTTTTTATATGAAAAAATTGTGACATTACAACCTTATAATACTTCTTTTTATTTTGGGACAGTCCACGAAGACTGAAGGCCTAAGTACTAACATACTGGAAGTGTCTTATGGGTAGTAAAAGGAAGTTTATTCACACGGGACCTAAATATTTGGATGGTTGGAGAGAAAGAAAATACACCCGCGGGTAGTAGGTTCCATATTCTGGACACTCTAGAGATACAGGAACGCACAGAATAGGAAGTTCGAGGCTGTTGTAATTGGGAAGTTATAGGATGCATAAAAGTGGCAATACGAGATGCTTTTCTGTAATTAATTGGAACTTTTTTGTAAGCGTGGGATCATTAAAAGAATGAACAGCTCTTCCTAAAATTTAATCAAGAATGCTAAGACTTGCCATTCCCCTGACACGATAACAATCTTCTTGAAAGGGTCTGATTTGTGATATAAACAGTGTATAAAGATTGAAGAAAAGAAATACTTTCTGGCTCGAAAGAGGAATCCGACCTTTTTTGAAGCTGGTGCGGCTATGGATGTAATGTGACTTTTTTAGTGACAGCGAACATCACTGCGTTTTGGACTGACGCCCCAATTCAGGATTGGTTTAGGGTACTATCGTCAGCAAAACTATGAATGGGATTAATTAAGGAAGAGAGACGATCGTTGTTGTGAAAAAAAAACAGAGTTGATGCCAAATGCTGCTAATTTATCCTAAACTGTTCAAAAGGTATCAAAAAAAAATCTATAAGATTCTGTTTTTGGAGGCTCTAGTTTTTATTATTAGTATAGGAGCTAGCAGCGTTTTCGAGAAAGAATTTTAGGTCAGCTGATTTTTTGATATGTTGTTCTCCTTCCTTTTCGGGTAGACCCTGGGCAATCTGGCTGGCGGAAGCGGTTGCGTTTATTAGTGCGCATCCTACCTGTACAGGTAATGATCCAAGATTTTAAAAGCATTTTAAAAAGCCTAACTTTCAATTTTTTGTCTTTAAATACATATTATTATTGAAATAATACTGCATCGATTGGTGCAGTATGAAATTTATGAACAATACAGTTCCGGGGATATTTAATTGCAAAGATATCGTTTTTAAGGCTCTGATACATTGTACTTTACGGAATGACGAAGAGATTACTTACATATTTAATTTTAACTCTCAAACTTAATTTACGATGTTTATGAAAAACTAAACTAATATTAAACAACAACTAGGGATTTTTTTAGAAATTAGTCTCAGTAATATTTATAATACAGTTTTTGAAATATTAATTATTAATAAATAACGACAAATTGATCCCATTGAACTCGTGGAAAAAATACACTAAAAACATTCTGTCAACAACGCATGTATTTAACCCACGAATAAGAGAGCTGTAAGATTACTTATAAAATTTATTTATGTGTCGTAAATAAATATATACAGGGTGCTACAGATTCGAGTGCATGCCTGGGGATCTTAGAAACCGTAAGAGATACGAAGTCGGTTAAATTATGGCAAAGTTGTTTATTTGCGTAACAAACCATGTTTACTTTAAAAAGTTGCAAAATTCCAAATACTTTCGGAGATATCCGAAAAAAACTGAAATTTGCCGATTTTGTTTTTATTTTTTTTTTTCTGGCGTTATTTAATGAGATATGGAAAAACAAAAGACACTTTCTTATGGCCACCGTTTAAACTCTACAAAAAAGCGTTGAGAGATTTTTCGCACGACGTTTCGTTTTCGTTAAACCATCATCAACTTCATTTTCTTAAATACGGACCTGGGTTTTTATTTAATTTTTTTGAACCCCCTAATATCCCAGTTACAAGAATGTAACACTTAATATTTATTAACAAATATGGAACGCCCCTATAAGAAATGATGTGCGTTCCTTATCTAACTTAATGTTTCTTATGGAAAATACGTTTATTAAACAGAAAAATATCAAGTGTTATACATCATAGTAATTGGGATTATATCTGCTTTAAAAAATGCAATAAACAATTGAGTGCCGTATTTAAAAAAATAAAGTTGATGATGGTTTCAACAACGTCGTACAAAATTTCTGAACGCAGTTTTGTAGAGCTTAAAAGTGGCCATAAAGAAGTGTCTTTTGTTTTTCATATCTCTTTAAATAACGTCAGAAAAAAATTAAAACGAAATCGGCAAATTTCAGTTTTGTCCGGATATCTCCGGAAGTACTCGGAATTTTAAAACTTTCTAAACAAAATGCTGTTAGGCACCTAAATGCGCAACTTTGCAATAATTTAAACAGACTTCGTATCTCTTACGGTTTCCGAGATCCCCATGCATGCACTCGAATCTGTGGCACCCTGTATAAACCCGGTCAGCACTGTAAAAGTAAAGTGCAATATCAATAGTGAATAAACAGTTTTAAAGCTTAGAAAATAAGAATAAAAAAATTGTTTTTAATAGACAAAAGTACTTGGAGTTCATTAGAATCGAACTCGGGACCTTCGTGTTGCTGAGCAAGATACCCGTTTAGCCATAGAAGCATCGTACTGAAATAAGCAAAGAAATCACATTAATTTTTTTCAGGCTATTTATGAATCATAACTTATAAGTTGGTCGTTCTTATTTTAGGCTTAGTAATTTAATTAATGCCTGGAAAATTAATTTTAATTTTTTGTATACTGAAATAACATAATATTACAATTACAGACATACTAAAATAGTTTGAAATTTTTATATAAAAAAACCCGTCTGGCATATATTATAATTAGCAATGATAAAAGTGTCTGCCAATAAAAAAATTATGTTTGGTAAACCTATCTAAAGACAAGAAATTGGAAATTGGGCTTCTTAAAATCCTTTCAAAATATTGGATTATTACCTGTACAGGTAGAATGCGCACTAATAAACGCAACCGCTATCGCCAGCCAGACTGCCCAGGGTCTACCCGAAAGAGGGAGGAGGACAACATATCAATCAGCCGACCTGAAATTCTTTTTTTCCTGACGTTGGTAGCTCCCGTACCATAGGCATTTATTATGTTTATAGAAATTTTTCTACTACTTTTATGTTAGACCTTCGTATTTATTTGCAGTTTACAACAACATCATGATGCAAATAGGAGAAATAAAGGTTATAATATTATAATAATACAAAGAGACGTTAAAATCGAAAAAAATAATAAATTCGTGTTTCTAAAGAGAATATCACTTAAAGAGAGATTGGCAATGTGATCTGTTATCTAAAATATTCGTTATATTACAAATATTTTATAAAATTTCAAATAGCTATGGGCTATATTATCGTAGTGGAATTTGTTAAACACTAGAAGCAACCTCTTAAAATACATCATTTCTGCGAGTGATTGTCGCCTGTCATAGCCACACAGCATATTTCATGCTTCAAGCCTCAGGTCGTGTATTATATTTTGAAATGTCTCGATTCTCTTGAACTTCAAGTTAATTTGTCAGGTGTGTCAATTTTATACGTTGGACAAATTCGTATTTATTTTAGAAAATAAAATAACAAACTGGGCCTAAACAAATACATTATCTAGATGTTTAACTCTTATAAAAGCAAGGCAATTTTGTAACTAAAGTATTTTTAATTTGCAGATTAAATATTTTTTTGTCTTAGGTTAAGTAAAAGCTTACCCTGTGTGAACGGATACATTTTTAATTAAGTTGAAAGTTAACGAGTAATAGATAGTCATTAAAAAAAAATAAAATGAAGAAACTCAGTGGCCAATACAAGTCACATTAAATTAATTGAAAGAACATTTTTATTTTAACAGGTAACATGATTTATGCAGATATTATTATACATTCTGGCGGGGTCAATTAAAAAAATATACCGGGTGGTGCGTCGCCAAGCGGAACATAGAAAATCCCATTTAAATTTTAAGGGGATCAATTATTGGCTCCCCTGTACACTTTACAGAAAAAATGTAAGATAACTTTTTAAAGAGATCAATCTGACAAGCCCTCGTGCCAAGTTTCAAAAATTTTTATAAGCGAATCTTGAATTATTCAATTAAATGTAATTGCAAAACACCAAATTTTCGGTTTAGGTAAAACCGAACAGGCACCAGAAAATAGTTATTTACATTACAAGATGCGAAAGTTTACTTTTTGGTGTGAGGTGGTTTTTAAATGGCCGAGGCGAAGCCGAGGCTATTTAAAACCTCCGAACACTTGAAAGACCTGCCTTTCGCATCGTGTAATGTATTATTTTTTCTGCTACTGTTCTATGTATCGATAATTTAATAATCATTAACATCATGTTTTAATAGAAATATCAGAGATTTTGAAATTTTACCTGTTAAAAATTAATCCAAGCACCATTTATTGTTGACATTGTCTGTCATCAGCACTTGTCGATTTTGAATTATTGTTAATTTAGTATAATCATTCCCATTTTAAAATGTTAAATGAATTGAAAATGATCCAAAGAGCTGACCTTGCGTGGGCCTCACTTCTGGCAGACAAATCTAAAGAAGGTACCATCAAACATATAAATCGTTTTCTGAATGGCTTGCTACAAAAATGTGGGGCGGATTGACGAAATGTGATGTTGGCGTATTTTCAAGAAAAATCCGAGTCTTTATCACCACCAACCCTCTGGTCTGTATATTCCATGCTCAAGTTAACAATTTCCGTAAACAAAAATCAAGATATTTCGGGTTCAAGAAACTAGTTGCTTTATAAAAGGAAAAACTGATGATTATGAGGCAAAAAGAAAAATTTTTAAAGAAGAAATCATAAAGTTTTTCTAAGCGCCTGATCAAGTTACTTAGCAATGAAAGTAATAGCCATTATGGGATGGCTGGGGCATGCCGGAAACGAAATATACAGAATGAAGCTAAGTGATGTAGAAATAAAAATGACTGGCTATAGTAAAAATAGTGGAGTCTAAAAATAAAGTTAAAAAAACTTTGTAGTAACCAACGATGAAGGCTCAGTTCCTTATGTCAGTTTCTACAGGAATATATTAAGCCGAGACCGGAATGCTCTAGATGAGCGTTTATTGTATCGTTATGAAAGAGGTAAATGTGTTAATCAAGTAATTGGAAAGCACACTATTTCAAATGTACCTAAAGAAATTGCAAGTTTTTGAAGCTTGAAGACATCAGTAGATACACTGGCCATTCTTTAGAAGAACGTCACTACGTTCCTTGCCAATGCTTCGGATGTCGATATTTTGGACTTAAAGGCATGGAGGTTGGAAGTCTTCTTCTGTTGCGGAGGGATATATTGCTGAATCCTATAGTATAAGGTGGAAATTTCAAAGAAGATTTTACACGAAATTCCTACCAATATTTCCTCTAATGAATAACATGAAAAATATGAATATTAACGTAGTTAAAGGTGATAACGATACCCCAACAACAAATTTAAAAACTGTTAATTCAAGTATTTTTTCCTCAATTTCTTTTCTAATTGCTCAAATTGCACAATTCTTTTAATGTTAATACCTAACCTAGTTTTTTAAAATTTTTGTCATAAATTAGTTATTTTTATAAATAAATTATATTTCCCACAACATATTTTCTTTTTTTTTCTCTTAATTTTTTGTCCAGGCGCTGAAAATATTCCGTAGCTAGCAACGCTTGAACCAGATAACACGAAGGTTCTCTTTGTTATCATTCGCGTTGCTAGGACCACAAAGTTTTCTTTTTATACAGTAGTACCGGATACTTTGGCCAGCCAGGTCACCTGATCTTTCACCGAATGACCTCTTTCTGTGGGGTCACTTAAAATGTGTCATTTATGAAATTGTAAAATTTGAGAATCTAAACCAGCTACAAAACGCTCTTTCGTTAGAATGTAATAATATTTCCCAATATCAACTTAGCAACGTTAAAAATAAATTTTATGATCGATTGGGATTTTGTTTAGCTGTTAATTGGGGGTTGTTTAAACATTTGATTAATTAATGTTTTTATGTAATTCTCTATTATTTTTAAAAAGCTTATTGTATTTTATTTCATTTCATTTTTCCACACCTAGTAAAATATTAAGAGTTCAGTCCTCTCTTTTTTCGAATCTATTTTTGATCTTCTGAGTTAAACATTTACAATTATTTATTGCGATGGCTTTGGACTCGAATTTACTTACAATAAGTTTAATGGTTGAAATGGACCAGATAGGCTTGATGGAAAAATAAATTAAAAATATTTCAGATACTGCTACTGGTTTAATTAATTTCTAGTATGATAAAATTAGTTTTGAAAAGATTTATAAAAAAAATAATGGTAACGTGTCTTTTACTTTGAA
Source organism: Listronotus oregonensis (assembly GCA_019359885.1). Taxonomy (NCBI): domain Eukaryota; kingdom Metazoa; phylum Arthropoda; class Insecta; order Coleoptera; family Curculionidae; genus Listronotus; species Listronotus oregonensis. Next base: position 16,318 of record JAHBCN010004816.1, on the reverse strand, counting down.
TGTAATGGTTGTGAGATTGATGAAACAAAAAAAACATTCCTTGTATTCGGTTGTACGTCAGATTTGACAAAGCCTTATAACAAATTGTTTGCTAGTGGCTGGTGTCTGTTTGGTTTTACCTGAACCGAAAATTTGGTAATTTTGCAAAAACATTTGATTGAATAATTCAAGATTACGCTTAAAATTTTTTGAAACTTGGCACGAGGGTTTGTCAGATTGGTCTCTTCAAAAGGTATCTTACATTTTTTCTGTAAAATGTGCAGGTAGCTCCCGGTATACATATATGTTGGGACAACCCGACTTTGGAAGTTAACTAATTTGGTGAAAAAAATATGTAGAAAATGGTTCCGATCTAATACTGTAAGTTTAAAAACAACATTTTATTAATATTTATTTTACAACTATAAATCGTACATAAAAAATTGCTAAATATACCAGTAAATATGGTATTTAACTATTTTTGATGTATTCTGGCAATGACTTTTGAGAACAAATTACATAGCCCCACAAAATAAAAAACGTTGAAGGTCCGAAAGATTTGACCATGTATACTTATGTTTTTGAGGTTGCTGAACACGAATCTGTTGTAAGTTTGACACCACCGAATTATAATTAAGATCATTCAAGGTCATAATTATAAAATTAATCGCATAAATATTGAAGACCCTAAAGACTTGACCAGTGTATCTTTATGTTTTTGGGGTCGCTGAATTCAAATCCGGGGTCAGTTTGACCCCATTAGGTCAAGATTAAGGGAATTTTACGCCCAAACCTGCAAAATTAATCGGACTAAATTAGAATAATGTATACATATGTTTTTGGGGACGCTGTATACGAATCTGTGGTCAGTTTGACCCCACCGAATTATAATTAAAAGCATTTTAAGGTTAAAATTGTAAAATTAATCGCATTCAAATTGAAGGCATTTTAAAATCAAATCAGCAAAATTAATCGCAACCAAATTTGAAGAGTGTCGCTGAATATAAATCCGTAGCCAGTTTTCTTTGGTCATGGCCAGGTAATATTTCAAGGTCAAATATGCAGAATTATAATTTTACAGATTTGATTACGGATTTGTCTTTAGCGACCTCAAAAACATAATTATACACTCTTTAAATTTGGTTGCGATTAATTTTGCAGATTTGACCTTGAAATGCCCTTAATCTTGACCTAATGGGGTAAAACTAACCTTGGATTCGGATTTGGTGAATTTAAAAACATAAAGGTACCATGGTCAAGTTTTTAGGACCGTCAATTTTTTTGTTATTGGGCTCTGTAATTTTGCATATTTGACCTTAAATTGCCCTGAACTCTAACCTGATGAGGTCAAACTGACCCCAGGTTCGGAGTCAGTGACCTCAAAAACTAAAAAATTCTATGGTCAAGTCTTTCGGACATTTAAACTTTTTTATTTTGTAGGGCTGTGTCTTAGAAGTGTTAACTTATATTCTTTGATTTAACTATTAACAGTTTTTTTAAATGCAAATAAGGGTTATAATATTAAACAACACAATAAGTTAATTCTATTTATTTTTTTAATAAATATTTAAAAATATATTAATTAAGACTTAACACCTTTGACGGTTGTAGTAAATCTATTAAAATAACGAAACGCGATTTTAAATCAACATATTGTAGTTGTTGAATAAAAAAAAAACAGTTTTTGTATTAAATACCCAAAAGATTTTAATATGTCGCTTGTTTCTACCTAATACCGTTGTTTTACCATATTACTTTTTTTCATTTATATTAATACTCGTATATTAAAAATACCGAATTAAAATAAAGGCATTGTTAAAACAATATAGTATTTCTTTAATAAATAACTCCACAAAATATATTAATCCAAAGAAAAAAATATAAGGATGTTAAATCAAACAAAAATAACTTTGTTCGGTGTAAGTAACAGGATTATTTAAACAAGTCCAAAACAAATATTTTTTGGTTTTATTTATTATAACAATTAAACCAGTTATTTTTGTATACATTATTTAGGTTTACTAATTTTGATGCCAAAAGCTGAAAAAACGTGTCATCATATTATACGTGTAGTGGGGCTGATCCTAGAGTAAAGCAGGCTTCAGGAGTTGGCTTAGGTTATTGTTAAAGACAGCAACTGTCTGCAAAGCTTTTTGTTAACTTTAAATTATGTTTTAATGTTGGCTTTTATAAAGATAAAAATATGATTTAATAGGCGCGACACTTTTATGGAACATGATTTTAATTAATGCTTGTTCCTGAACACCTTCATAAATACCGAAAGCTGCTGTTGCACTATTAAAATAATTTGTAATTTTTATGCTTTCGGACTTAATTTTATATTTTAGAATGAGCAGTTCCGCAAAAAGTGTGACAATTAAGATACTTAGATTTTTGTAATTCTTACACAAAATGATTTTTTTGTTTAATACCAACCGCTTTAACACTGACATTTTTCCAAAGTAAACCAGGCGTACGCTAGATGGAGCTGTGTCGTTGTAGTGCTAAAGCAATTTGCTAGACCTCTGTTCCTCAAAGTTTCACTTTAGACTTTACAGGGTGTAAGACATTTAGGTTTATTGTCTGTTAGAATCCAAAACATTTATAGGAAATTCCCCACAATTGCTTTTTTTAAAGAACTTTATTTAAAAATAAATATTAAGAAGTTGAGATGACAAAAAAAATTTTTAATACATCAACCACAATTAGAACCATATTTTTTTTTACCTTGGGACAATCCCGAAGTCTAAAAGCCTAAGTACTAACGTACTGTGGGTCTTAAGTGTGGTAAGAGGAAGTTTTTTTAAATAAAACTTAAATATTTGGAGATTTGGAAAAGAACAAAAAACCTTCACAAGCAGTAGGTTCTGTTTAGTATTTAATTTGTTAAAATAATGTTGCAGGACACAATTTAACATATTTATAAATTTATTATAGAAGGCTTTAAACAAAAATCATTAAAAATGTAAACTGTGTTATAGAGATGTTTGAATATTATTATCTGTTAGTCATTATAAAATACTTAGTGATGAGCGAGACCGGACTTGGTCTTGCGGTTTTGGTCTTGATCTTGAAGCAAGATCAAGATCAAGACCAAGGCCCAGACCACCTTTTCGCTTGTGCATGTGAAGGATAACTAAAAAATATATTGTCATGTCATATAGGAATACTTTTTATATAAATGGATTTTAAATATCATTTCCGGCTTAAACGGAAAAGTCTAAAGTCAATGCCAAAAGAATAATGATGACGTCATTATTATTAAAACCGAAAATGATATTTAAACACCATCTTCGTCAACATTGTTTCTATATAACAATTTATAGTATAATATACAAGGTGGCATTTTTTTAAATAGAATTTTTGCCATAAATTTTTATTTTAGATTAAAAGCTAAAAATAAGTGGCCGTGGATTCCTGGAAAAATTCTAAAATAGAAAGTAATTTCGCATTTTACGCCTTTTCTTTTCTATAATTTTTTAAGTTCAGTTTTTCACCATCATAAACGGTTTCAGAGATATCGAGCTTTGTCACACTATTTAGCCACCTTGTATATGCAGAATGTTTGTAAAGGATTTGTACAAACTTTGTACGACAAATGTTTAACTAATTTAAAGATGAAAGGTTTAAATAAACTGAAAAGTTTTTTAAATAACTTTTTTTTTCCAGAAACCAATGTTTACATATCAGAATTATTTTCACGGAAATTTTACATCTAGTTGAGATTAATTCAACTTAAATTGGAGCGCTATAAATTAGCCTTTACATTTAAAATATGCTTTTTAATTAAATATTTCAAACGTACGTGTAAGGTTAAAATTGGTATATTTTAATATATTTATATATATATATATATATATATATATATATATATATATATATATATATATATATATATATATATATATATATATATATATATATATATATATATATATTTATATATTTATATATATATATATATATATATATATATATATATATATATATATATATATATATATATATATATATATATATATATATATATATATATATATATATATTATATATATATATATATATATATATATATATATATATATATATATATATATATATATATATATATATAATTATATTAAATTTCTATATATAAAATATAAAGATATATTTAATGTAAGATTGCTTAGTTTAAATTATAACTAAAAAAAAGCAAGACTCTTGTAGCAAGACCAAGACCGGGTGGTGCGAGACCAAGACCAAGAACTTGTTTTGACTTCCAAGACCAACACCACGACTAGCCTGGTCTTGGTCTTGCTTTGCTCATCACTAAAAATACTATAATTTATATGTAATGGTATAATTAATTTACAAAAATATATAAAAAAATATCCTTACAACATCACACTTCTTTGTCGACAAGTAAGACCTTATTAATTTTTACAACCATATAACTTGCGTTTAGAAATTCTGTAATTTGACTTTTAAAGTGATTTTCTTAAATATTTATAATTTTATTGAAATATAAAGTAAATAACCTATCTCAGAAAGCACATTTTTATAGAGTGAGAGCAGATTGTTGGAAATTATTTTAATTCCTTTTGATCTCCATCTCTTTTCATTTTTCTTTTATTTTAATACAGAAAGCTATATTAAATAACTCATTAAAATATTAAGTTAAATTATTCAAGAAGCCAACAAAAAGAAAAATAAGAAATATTTATTCTTAGTAGTTAAATTAAAGACACACGTGGCTAAAAGTCGCTTGTAGTGAAATTATTTATTTAAATAAGTTATTATGAACATTTTTTAAGGGTGCTTGAAATTTTGTTTTTGACATTTTCTGTAGCTATAAGTTGATTTCTTATACATATTTGTTATAAGTTTCTTAAAAATATTTTTTTGAAAAGAAATAAATAATACATAATTATTTTAAATTATTTTTCGGCAATCAATAGTTTTTTGTGTAAGTAATAAAGGGGCTGCTTGTTGATTATTCAGTTTTTCAGAAGAAAATAATTTTTTTAATATCTTTTTCTACTGACAATCTCTTATTTTACATAGTTAGTCGTATGGCTTAAAAACGATAAAAGAATACAATTAAACAACTATTACCAAAAGTTAAAATAAACGTTAGAAATCCTACCCTGCACTTTTATATTTTAGTGTACCGGATGTTCAAATAAGAAAGGACGCCGACTGTATCTCGGAAACTATGTATAGCACTTTGTTGGGAAAAAAATATTTTTAGTTTAAATGGCCAAGAGAAATAGCTGGAAATTATTTTCAAGTTTATAAAACTACCGCAAGATGGCGCAACTGCAACGGTAAATTAAAAAACCTATTTTTTCTCCAAAATTAGCTAGTATTAGGTACAATTTTAATAACATCAGCAAAAACTCTAACCAATTTTGCATCAGTTTGGTTAAGGACTTTTTGTCGTATTTCCAATAATAAGGGTGAAGGAAGATGATAAATAATGCAAGTTTCAAGTAGCTCTATCTTCTACATTTTTTATTTTAAATATCGCTATATAAATGGGGAACAGAATAAACAATTAAAAACATAAAAATGCTGTGTTTGGTGCCTTTATTAATTCTAGTTTAAATATTAGTTAAGTAGGCTTGGAAATAAAAACAAAAACAAAATATTGGAAAATGACAGTACTAACTTAAGTTAACAATTGTCAGTTTTACTCCCATTTTTAAATAAATAAACTGCTAATATGGTATGTGCTACTTTATTTGGAATTCTAATTTTTTATGCACATTAGATCCTAACAAGGCCACACCTGTTACAAAATTGAATTGGAATTGACAACTGTTAACTTAAGTAAGTTATGTCGTTTTCAAATCTTTTGTTCTAGTTTTTATTTCCAAGCCTTTTTGGCTAATATTTCAATTAGAGTTAATAAATGCTTTAATCACGGCATTTTCATGTTTTCGATTATTTATTTTGTTCTCTAGTGGACTACAAACTTTAATAGTTTTTATTATTTTTTTTTACTCTTCAGCAATATACTCTGTCACAAAGACTGTTTTTATTAATTGTTAGTATTATTTATCATGAAAAACAGGTTACTTTAATTCTGGCTCTCAAACGATTTTTTTAAAATTTGAGTATGTTGTTTTTTAGATAATTAGGAACATCTTTAAATGGGACATTTCTGTGCAGGCCTATAGGGTAGCCCAAAAAAAATTACTGAGAAGTTAAAGCTTAACTGTTTATTAATTTTAATATAAACGCATAAAAAGAGTAAAATTTTGTTTAATTCAACGGAAGATTATTTTAATATTTGTTTAGAGTTAAAATAAATTGATTTAACATTTAACACATTCAGAGTGGTCCAGTATCGAATAAATAATATGTAGGTATTATGCCAACTAAAATGTTAATATCGTGATATACTTCTATATATTTAAAATTATACATTTTTGACATTTAATTAAGGTAAATTAAAGTTAAAATATTTTGGTTTATTTTGCCAAGTATACACGGATATTTGGAATTAAATATTTTTACAACACATAGTTAAAATCTGCACATTTTTCTGGCAATTTTTTAACAGAGGTATAATAAAATTAAGCTTATATATATAACTAAAATAATTTTCGTGTACATTTTTATGACAAGTGGTACTTAACAATGAAAACAGAGTTTTCATTGTTAGGTACATTTTTTTAAACAGAACGCTCTGTATATTTGGCCAAATTTTAACTTTTCATTCAATTCTACATCGAAAATGTATATAACACTATACGTCAATAATTGCTGGTTTTTAGGATAATTAAGTAACTTATAAAGTAACCACACACGTAACATGAGATTCTTTAGGCGAACTCCGTAATTCAATAGAGATAGAAATAGACAAGGATTAAGTTAAAAAGATTCTTTTTTCTATCACTAATTGATACTCCATATCATTTTCTCTAAGTGGCTCGGTAACAGAAATATAGTATATTATTCAACATGAAAACAGGTTATTTTGGTGAAAATTGCACAACCTATGAAAAGATTTACCGATAGAAGCATTTTTTTTAATATTAGGACCTTAAAACCTTTGTTTTTTTAACGTTTTGTTCATCTTAATATCTCCTTTTTTAGAAAAGATATTAAGATTTACGCTAGGACATGTTAACACTTATGTAAAAAATAGAGGTAATGCGATACTTTTTTGGCGCAATGTAGTTATAGGGCTTCAAGTAGTTTTTGAAAATTTTATCAAGAAATGTAAAATTTGGTGAAAAATTATACAGACAAATTATTAATACATTTTAAAAGAAAATCCAAAAAGCTGTTCAGATTATTTTCTAAAATAAAAACTTGGTTACAAAATCATAAAATATATTAAAGAAATGTAAGTAAATTTTGAAGATGAATAAAAAACGCATGCTTTATTTTAAAGTGCAATGTCCAAATATATTTAAAAATATGTATACAATTTTTAATTAAAATACATTTAAAACACTGATGGGGTTTAAGACAAAGACGAATTTTTTGTTTCCCCAAAGTTGTTCTCTTCTACAAAATGCATAAACATTGGGTCCATTTTATAATCTTTAAACCACAGACCACAAACACCAAACTTTAATAATTTAATTTATTTATTTAAAAAAATTTTTTTACAACACAAAAAAAACTCAAGGTAACTATATGTAATTCAAATAATTAAAATATGACTTAAAAATAAACACATAACTAAAAAAAAATTTGCAGGTTAGGGGGGGTGGGATTTAAAAAGTTAAAAATAAATTAAAAATAAGTAAAGCAATGACAGAGATAAACTTATGTACATTTTCATGAAAAAAAAAAAAAACTTTTAGAAAGACCCTTGTGGTCTTTCTATTTTTTTATACTCGAACTAGCATTCGAAAATCCGATTATAGCCGCAAAAACTTACAGAGAAGGGTTTAAAGAGATTTTCTATTATAGACAAAAAAATTTCTTCTTTTTTTATTTACGGAGTGCGCCTGCCAGTCTCGAACGTTTTTTTAAAATTTTTATATGTTTTTTTTAAGTCAATAGGAATTCTTTAAATAAAATTTCCCCGTGCAGGCCTAGGGTGGCCAGAAAATCCCCGAGAAGTTAAAGCTTTCCTTTTCTTAATTCTTTTTTAAACGCCTAAACAATATTTTACCTACTTGGTTGAGTTAAAAAATGTGATTTGCTATTCAAACATACAGGGTGCTCTAGAATCGAAGAAATAAACATGTTTATGCCAAGTTATATGTTAATTTCATTCACTTTTGCCAGTTTCTTGTGCTCCAAGTCAAAAAAGCGAGCTAATTTGGCGTTTTTAAAATTTTTAAGCCAATATTTATATAAACTAATAAATCATATTATGAACAATTTTTAATTAATAAAAAATTTTACCCAAAATTTTTGCGCGGCAAAATTTTTTAAAACGACTTATCCAAAAAAATTTTAAATAAATTAAAACCTTTACCCTTGTAGGTCTAAAAAATTATTTTATGGGTAGCTTAATTTTATTATACCTCTGTTAAAAAATTTAAAAAAATGAAAAATTTCAAAACTATGTACCGCTTTATATGTCACAAAATATTTTTTTTTGGGAACAAACCAAAAAAAAAAAAAAAAAATCTTTCAAAATATTCCTGTATATTTGGGACAATAAATAAAAATATTCTAGATTAAATTTACCTTAATAAAATGTCAGAAATATATAATTTTTAAAAAAAATATATCAAGTATATCACGATATTAACATTTTAGTTGGCATAATCCATATTTTTTTATTCGATACTAGACTCCCCCTGTATGGGTAAAATATAAAATCAAAATATTTAACTCAAACAAATATATAAAATTTTATTCCGTTGCATTTAGACGAAATTTTACTTTTTTTATGCGTATATATTGGAATTAATAAACAGTTAAGCTGCAACTTCTCGGTAATTTTTTTGGGCCACCCTATAGGCCTGCACAAAAATGTCCCATTTTTGTGCAGGCTCTAAGAAACAACATACTTAAATTTAAAAAAATCGTTCGAGAGCCAGAATTCCATATTATGTGTTCCATGTCCTTTAAAAAAAATCAGCTATTAATAGAAAAAATTTTAGATTTAGCAAATCTTTTTCTAGGAAGGTAGAACATTTTTAATGTAGGTTACGTAGTTAGATACGATGTTTCAGACGGTTTCGGATTATAATCCTGTAAATTTTTACCCTTTTTTTGGGAAATTTTTTAAAAAGTGTATATTGGGGATACGTGATTAAGGGGGAAATGTCAATACTTCGGGTACGTACTCAGGGTCCAAAAATAAGCATAAAAGTCTATACAAAAATGGGTCCGCAAGGCCTTCGTTATATTAAAAATTAAAATACATATCGTTTAATTATACATTTTGTTTAATTTTTTTCAAATTTTGCTATTATAAAATCAGATGCGTGTCATGCGTGTTATTTTTTTTTTAATCCAAATATCTCAAAACAGTGCTTATATCGATTTTAACAGATAATTTTGACGTAAAAATGAAAAACAGTTATTTAATTTACCTAATAATCCAGGCGTACAAAAGTTGTGGTTGTTCAAAATATAAAAAAAACGTGTAGGGGCTTCCTACAAGTAACAGACGTAATAAGATTTGATTCGAACGTTATACCAAAAAACCCCCCCGGTACCAAATTTTACTCCAATATTTACATTATCATAATTTATTTAAGAAATATAAAAAAATTTAAAAAAAAACGTTAACACCCTGTATTTCGAAAACGAGGCCTTTGGACCTATATGTAGACTTTTTAGGTTTATTTTTGGACCCTGACTATTAAAAAAAAAGTATTGACATTTCCTCATGAATCACCCTGTATAATATGCGATAATTTATATTATAATTTACTTTATTTTAAATTATTAACATCTAATTGTTAACTTTTCTAAATTTCTGCAAAAATTAGCCAATGCAGTTATAACACAAGAAATTATTATAATCAAAAATTGTAATTCTTTAAGAAAAAAATTATTAACACGGTATTTAAAGATTTTGAGGCTAAAGATATGAGTATAACTCATTTCACGAGGGTTTGTACTTTCGTCATCAATTGCCCTACCTTTAACAAAATTAAAAAAGGTCAAAATAGACTGAAACAAATTAATGACGTCAAAAAGGTTGGCTGCTCTTTAAAATCAAAAATGGCTGCCCAGCAGCTGATTTTTAAAGCGTTACAATAATAATAGATCCTAAAATATGGTTGCGAAAAGTGTCATTTTTCAAACTTGTCAAAAAATGTTTTGTCAAAAGTAACGTCAGATTTTTATTTTCATTTTCGTATTTTATTGTGTAAATGCCTCGACGGTATTCAAAGGTGAACAAAATATGATTTTAAACCTTATTGACTATTTCACACAGGAAAGAGTACAGGAATTAACCTGTTACCACTTACTGCAGTTTTAGAGGTAAGTAGATTTGTTTATTCTTGTGGTTTGTTATTGGTATACATATTAAAATGTAATTTATGACTATATTTCTTTGCATGCTGTAGAGAGTAACTGATGCCCTGGAAGTCGCAATTACCAGCGTTAAAAAGATAAGTTCGCATGGGATCAGAAACAATGAGGATTATAAAGCAGCAAAACAACTGCAATTCAATGCTCTCGTGGACGCCCTCTTTATAAGATTCATGAGCACATCATTAGAAATAGAATTTACAATGTTTGCTGCAGGTATTTAAAATTTAAAATCTATTTTACTAAATAAGTTTAAAAATGTATACATATTTTTATAGGAATATGTTACATTAGTTTCACTGAAACAAATTTGCAGAATCTTGGATGGTGGAAATTTCAAAAGCGTCATTTTTATTAGAATACATTACTAAAAAATTATGCTTTTGCTTCTTGTACTCAGACGAACCAGCATTACAATATGGTTACCGAGTACTGAGGCTTCCGCCTTATTTATTGCCAGTTTGATCTAGAAGCGGCGGAGTGCAAGAGGTACTATGATTCAAGAATATGTTGAGTCAATCCAGTTACTGCCAATGTGGTTTTAAGCTTATGAATTTGAAGCACTCGAATGTTATATTTCTTTAAATTAACCAGTTTGGCTCTTCCTTTAATGTTTTTTTATTTTCCTATAGGTAACCTCGACAAATGGACCCATTACTGCCGCCATACGCTTAATAATCTTATTCAAGTAGCCTTCGGGGAAAGAGATCGCCATTTGGCTCTTCTGGGATATTCTTTCTTCCCATAAGTGTAAACGACTCAGATTCATCAGAATTTAGTAGCGATGATGAAAGTGCCTATATTTTCATATCATTCATTCTTGACTTTTTGTTCATTTGTGGTTTCGTTGGGAGTTTTTGCACCAGTTTATTATCTTTTTTTCTCCCATAATTATGTGTATTATTTATTGCTTTTTAAATAAGCCAAAACGTACAGGTTTGTTGCTTACTGTATTTACAGAAAAGCAACAAACACATATTAAATTATTATACAATATTTATGAATAACGAAAAATTAAGGAAAGAAAATACATTTTTGTATAAAACACGATGTATAAAACCACTTTGTACGCGTTTAATTATTTTGGATATTATTGGTCTCCCTAAATAACTTCATGGGTCTAATTGCACCATTTTATGAATAACTTAATTTTGTTAAGTCGATTTGAAAGCAAGCCAAGCTGACTTTGTTCCTGGGTTGCAACTTAGTTAAACTTAGTGATAATGCTGGCACCACAGCATATTATAAGTTATAATAAGGGTATTTTCTGTTTCTGTTCACAAAACCAGCTAAACTTTATATAACACTCATATACATAATTTGATTAAAGAAAAAAAAAGAACGTAAACTAATAAATAAAATTACCAAAAAGAGAGGGAACATGCAAAAAAGAAAAACGTTTGCTGAAGCATAAGATAGCAAGGTACAAGAATATTATAAAAATAAACCTATTTATAGACTGTTTTTTTACTCCGAAAAATCCAAAAGAGTTTAAAAACTGCAAATCACATACGTGCTACATTCCAGGTATTAACTGCGAACCATTATATTTATGTATTATATTCCGGTATTTCTTCTGGTTTCTATAAGGCTTAACACTGTTGGCTTTAAAAAGGAAATTTTCTAAAATGTCGTATTCTGATAGTTACTTGTTCCATTATGTCGACTAAACCCCATTTTCTAAAAATCGGGGATTTTTCGATGGTCTTTCATCATGATAGAAACACAAATATCAACAAAATTGAGACAAGAATAACGTTAAGTCTGATATTTAGGCTGAGATAAAGCGAATCTTAAACTGCCGATAACGCTAGTCCAATCGGCGCCTTGATTTAAGCTATTTACCTAAGAAAATTGCACTCTATTGGTGCAATCGATCAAGTGATGAATTTCTTTAAAAATTTATTAGAAAACACCAACGTGCTCTAAAGAGCGCTTTTTAAAACGTAATTTAAAATTTCCAATATTGCCTAACTTTAATTAAAAATATGAACAGTATTGAATTTATATGGACCATTACGACAGCCCTTTTTTCAAGTTATGACGTCATTGATGACGCGGCATAAACCTCGTGAAACGTTCTATACATCTGTTGCGGAGGTTCCACGGTCTTGATACTATAGAGATAAAGAAAGAAAAAAAGTGGGAATTTCGTGTGCCTTTTAAGATGGACTCTAAAAGGACGCATAAGAGTGGCGTGAAGCCGTGAAAAAGAGTGCCATATTCCGTACAGCTCGTCGATAGGCTGGTAAAGGTAGTTTTTCTGTAAGATTGGGATCATCCATAAGGCAAACGGTTTTTTTATGAAATCAAAAATGCTTAGATTTTTGAAAGGCGCCACATTTTATTACAGATGCACATTTTAGGTTTGGTAACTTTTCAATTAAGTATATGATATTTTTAAAATATAAAAGTATAGATTTTTTTAGGACAGAATTTAAAAAATGCGGTAAAAATACACAAAATAACTAAAAAGTATTTTTTCAGATAAAAATTACCTTTTATCGTGCAACTGAAAATTAACACATTTTTTTTTTAATTACTAAAATAAAATGCTGTAATTATACCGTTGCTTAAGTTTTTATATAATTGAACTTTAAAATGCCTATGTCACGAAAAAGAAGTTTTAAAGGTAAAACCGTTTATTTAAGTTCGAAAAAAAAACCAAGTACGAAAAATTTCCCTTTTTTAAAAAGGAAAGGGTCTCAGATTTTTTGGTTTTTTTGGGAAAAAAACCAAATAAGTAAAAAAAATTTTTATTTTTAAAAAAAATATTTAGAAAACAGATTATGAAAAAAATTTATTCTGTTTATGTCTATGGAAATCCTAATTTTTTTAATCCCTTTTTAAAATTTTTTATCATTTAATTTTAAAATATTTTTTATTAAATTTCTAAGGCTTTCGGGGGGCCACCGTCAGATAAACTATTTTTTTTTGGGTTCTTATGCCGTCGTCGGTGATTTGGTCTTAACTTTTCCCGCCAACACGGGTGGTTGACATTTTTAGAAGATATGTTTTTTCCGTTGATTACTTGCGTCACTGAGCCCTCACGTGGGCGTAGCGGGAGAAAGCGGTTTGCATCCCCGTGAAACTCAAAAAAATTTTTTTTCCCCGGGGGCTTTAATTCGGTTTCGGTTTAAAAACAAATGCAAGGACGAAAGCACCAGCTCACAACATTTGTGTTGAAATAAATTTATTCACAATACAAAAAAATAACTGGATTGGGACAAAAGGGTTTCCTGTGGGGGGGCCGGAAGATAGCCAGACCTAACGCCACTAGATTGTGTTTGCTGGCTTCATATAAAAAAAAAAGGAAACGCTAAGCCCCCAAAAAATTTCAGAAGCTTTAAGAGAAATTATTATAGTGGCAATTAATAATATTTCTATTCAATAAAGAGAAAATGTTTTTCAAAAAATTGTACATAGACGTTATTTATGTTTCAGCAGTTTTGGTGGTCACTTCGAACATTTGAATTACGAAATACTTTGACAGTTTGTTTTTTTTTTTTTAATTGTTAAAATTTTTATTAGAAATATAAAGAAATTTAGTTTCGTTTTCGCTGCTTTTTTAAAAACAAAAAAAAAAAACACCCATAAAAATTATTATTTTCGTTATCAAAGCCTACTTAGCCTTTCTAGAGATTTAAATTCAGTTTAAAGTACCTTAGTTAGTTACCGTATTCAGCCAATTTGTTATTTCGAACATTTGATTACAAAAAAATTTGACATTTTTTTGTTTTTTTTTTAATTGTTAAAACGTTAATGTAAATATGAAGAAATGTAGTTTCGTTTTCACTTAATTTTTAAACAAAAAATAATCACTTTTAAAAAATTATTATTTTCGTTATCAAAGCCTACTTAGCATTTCTAGAGAAAAATTAGTTTAAAGTACCTATAGGTGATTTTTAAAACCCAAATTTTTGGGATTTTTCGACGTCAGTGCAGATTGTTTTTTGGGGGTAGAGGGGTCGAATATTTAAAAGTAATAATGGTCACCTAAAGTTTTAAGCTTCTAAGTGTAACAGCTTTTTTAACCCAAATTAAAAATAAAAAATTTTGCACTTCCAAAAAATTTCGAAATTTTAAAAAAAGTTTAATTTTATTTTTTGCATCTAATAAAGCTTTCAACAAAAGAACCTATATTAAAGTTAATTTTTTATTGGAATGGGAGTGCTTTTTTTTTTAAAATTAAAATTAGTTTGGGAAAATACGCAATATTTAGTATGGGGTATGTAAAATGAAATATGTTTATAATTTTTTGTAGAATCCAAATTACAAAAAATATACAGGATGTTCTATTTAAAATGAAAAAACCGGGACTTATACCTCCGGCGGTGGTACCTGAAGTAAATTGTCTTTTTCCCTTTACAATGTTCTGATCAGTTTAAATTTTTGATCTATAACCATTTGGCAATAATGCTGTGGTCAGATTGTCACCTAATATTTTTCTCCTTTTTTTCAGATTTCTTAACTCATGTGTCAATCCTGTTGCCCTTTACTGTGTCAGTGGAGTATTTCGAGCTCACTTTAATAATATCTATGTTGTCGAGACCCCAGGTGGCCACGAAACCCTTTTTCCACAGCCCAACCGAGAAACCAGCTTTAACTCCACAATCCGAAGGCACACTCAGGTAACAGGTTTTTTGTTTACAGAAAGTTTGTGCTAGTTTAATGAAAATAAATGTCATTCAACCCTTTGGGTATATTAATGTCCCTAACTACAAAACAAACTTAGAAAGCCTGATTAAGTTTCTGATATTATTATTTAAGCTTTAAAAAATGATTTACCGTGTGTAATTTTTGGGAAATGACATTAGCTTAAAGAAATGAGAATAATGGTATAAAATTAAAACCAAATTTAGGCTTTTGCTTTTAAAAATTACACAGTGACCGACATAATTTTTAATCCAATGGGTAAGTTTTTTTTTTTTTATTTAAAAATAAATATTTTGATAAAAAAGTCTACTTTTCCCTTTAAAATCACAAAACATTTTATCAAAATTTAAATAAACCTTAAAGGGTTTGAGAAAACTAAATTTATTTTTGAACTTAGGGAAAAAAATTTTTTAGAAAACCTTTTAGGAATAAAGAGAAATAATTAAAAGCAGAACCCTTTATTGAAAAATGAAAAAAAAAATTTTCTATTTTAACTAACTCCGTATAGTGATTAGAAAAGCTTTCCCTTGTAAAAAACTTTATTAAGGTTTGTTTTTGAAAAACATCCTGAATTTTAATTTTAAAAATTATTCAAATTTATCTTTATTACTTGGAAAAAAAAAGAAAAGGGTTTTGCTTTCTTTCCGAATCAATTAGGCAAAAATTTAAAAGTGCTTTTAGAAAAATGTTTCAAGGTTTTCGTCTTATTGAAAAAAGTCTTCCTTTCCAAAAAATTAACTGTTTTTTTTTTGTTTACAAAAAATATTAAAAACAAAAAAAAAACTTGTTAATTGAATTTTGGAGCTAAGAAATAAGTCAATAAAAGTTTAGAAACCTATTTTTGGATCAATCTATTCACAAAACAAAAAAATTAATATGACATTATTTTCCTGATAAGGAAGTGGGGTAATATTTTTTTAAAATTTTTATTTTGTGTTTAGATTGATCGTAAAATAATTTTTTTAAAATTTTATAAATTTTTTCTCATCGCTATAATATTAATTAAGAGGTTTAAATTTTTTTATACATTTTAATTTTTGAAGAGCAAAGACATTTGTGATAAGACAAAAAAAGATGTGGAATATATATTTAAAAGCATTTTCAAAATTTTTGTCTAATTGATCCAAAAAGAAGCATGATTTTACGTTAATTTCTTCGAGTAATCCCGGATAAACTTTAAAAGCTTTATGGGAAAATTAATCTTTTGATTTTCCCAACAACAAACGTCTATGAG